>JAFMSR010000018.1:11678560-11768560 GCA_022818135.1 Saxidomus purpurata
TTTTTAGATGAAACGGAAAGTTATTTTTGACAAATGTACCATGTAAACAATATTTTAAACATCTTTCATTTGATTCAAACAAAAAAATCTTCCAACTGATATTTATTAAAAATTCATGACGAATTCGATAATTTCGGAAGCCTTTCCTTCTGCGTTCCATATAAATGCAATCACGATGGATTTCGGCCACGAGCCTTAGTTTTAGTTTATACTAATTTCTTTTAGCTCGACTGTGAAGGAAGCTTTTAGCTTACCGAGTCACTCTCGAGTCCGCTTCCTGGAAAAACCAGTACTGGTGTCATATGAGGAGGTACGGTCGTGACCTTTGTGGGGCTCGAACCCGCAACCTCCGGAATGAGCCTTATAGTAAGTTCTATAGTTACCTGATGTTTGTCGCGAATACAGCCATGATTAATTTTGCAACTATATTATTCAACTAACAGATAATGAATAGCTTTAATATTTCTTCATATACAATTCTTTGACTAAAGTAAATAGATGCTATTTCACTCAGTTATTTTGTCCATTCTTATGCACTAAATACATTGAACATATTGGCTACTACATATATGTATCTTTTTAGAGGTACTTCTTGTTAATCGTCGAATTTGTTTATTTTTGCCTAAATTCCCAAACCGTTCAAAGCATGCATCTGAAAAAAACGAAAGTGTCATTGACTAAAATATTTCCTGTTTTTTGATATAGCAGAAGTAGTGCTAAAATGCGTCAAAGTGGTAACTAAACCAAGCACACAGCATTAGACGATCGTTTCGTTACTATGATAGTAAACAATCGTTGGACATATTGCACTGCTATTTATTTCATCGTATTGGAAACGTGCAGAAAAATAACCTGTTAGCGCAACAAAACTATATCTCAAGCCATACTGTGTTTTCTCATTTACATCTACAAACAAGGGGGCCCTATATCGCTCACTTGGCTACCATTGGCTAAGCTTTTCCTATTTGTTGCCATAGCAACAAGTGTTCTGCGTAGAACCAAAGGGTGGCATATTAAAATCGCGCCGACCGTCTGTCCGTCCGTCCGTCTGTGCGTCCCCACTTACACATTCGTGTCCGGACTGTAACTTTGTCATCATTGAAGGATTTTAAAATAACTTGGCACAAATGTCTAACACATCAAGACGACGTGTCGCGTGCAAGACCCACGTCCCTACCTCAAAGGTCAAGGTCACACTTAGAGTTTGAAGGTAATGGAATCCTCTATATATGCACACATTCGTGTCTGGACTGTAACTTTGTCATGCATTGAAGGATTTTAAAATAACTTGGCACAAAGGCCTAGCACATCAAGACGATGTGTCGCGCGCAAGACCCACGTCCCTACCTCAAAAGTCAAGGTCACACTTAGAGTTTGAAGGTAATGGATTCCTCTATATATGCATATATGCACACATTCGTGTCCGGACTGTAACTTTGTCATGCATAAAAGGATTTTAAAATAACTTAGCACACATGTCTAGCACATCAAGACGACGTGTCGTGTGCAAGACCAACGTCCCTACCGCAAAGGTCAAGGTCACACTTAGAGTTTGAAGGTAATGGATTCCTCGACATATGCATATATGCACACATTCGTGTCCTGACTGTAACTTTGTCATGCATTGTTGGATTTTAAAATAACTTCGCACAAATGTCTAGCACATCAAGACGACGTGTCGCGTGCAAGACCCACGTCCCTACCTCAAAGGTCAAGGTCACACTTAGAGTTTTTAGGTAATGGAATCCTGTATATATGCATACATTTGTGTCTGGACTGTAACTTTGTCATGCATTGATTGATTTAAAAATAACTTGGCACAAATGTTCAGCACATCAAGACAATGTGTTGTCTGCAAGAACCATGCCCCTACCTCAAAGGTCAAGGTCACACTTAGTGGTTAAAAGTAATGGAATACTGTATGCATGGTAACTCTGTCATGCATGGAAGGATTTTAAAATTACATAGTACATTTATTGAGCACATGGAGAGGACACAGACTATGAGACACCTCTTTCGGGGGCATTCGTCACTTGTGAGGGACAGCTCTTGTTTAAAATAATTTTGATAGAGTTTCATGCCAGGGACATTCCTGTCAAGTTTCATCAACATTGATCTATTGGTTTCAAAGGAAATGTCATTTGAAGGAAATGGTGGACTGGCGGATGAACGACGGACGATGAGTGGTTATAGTAGCTCACCCTGGCACTAAGTGAAAAAGAACCCAAATAGTATACAGAGTATTGTCCCCTAGTCATAAAGCCCTGCAAGCAAATCGATTATCTCCCTGCACATAAAATGACACTTATTTGTTATACTTGGTTAAGCGCATTCGAGTTGTCTTTGCAAATGCATCCATGTCAAAGACAGAACAAAATAATATCTTTATTAGAGTAATATCACATATGAACTGGCACAAATGTTTTACATTGGAACGTACAGTTTAATCAAAGCGTCACATTGTACAATATGTTAACTAACATCTAAACATTTATGGAAAGGGTAGACAAGAAGAAATAGTTTTTTTAAAATTCACTATTTTGGAATATAGTGCTATCTACATGAATTATTGTAAGACGTCTAATTTGGTGACACAATCAAGCGGATGTACTAGGGCGAAAAAATAGACAAGATTGATAACTACAATGTTTTCAAGTCCATGGCGATAAAAGAAGAATAAATGAAATACAGAAGTTGCCGATGTGACCGTTACTTAGCTTCCTGTTATTAGCTTATCCACATTATATACACACATGACACTAACTCAATTTGCGGTATTTTCATTTTTACATCTGGCTATTAGACTATTAATTAAGATGTTCTCTTTCTTTAACATAGACTAAATTAAGGAAAAAAAATCACGTTTGGAAATATTTTGTTTTCCCTACAGTTAGCCGTTTTATTCGTTTTATTTTCTCAATTCATCAAATGAATATTTATCAAACAGCAAAATGACATCTGCTGTAACTTTATCAATAAGTTGGTTATGTTGTCACTTTAGCACTTATTTGGCTCTGCAGTCAAGCTTTTAATTTCGACCACAACGTAAGCAGATCTAAACAAAATAACAGTCCAAACACCGTGCTAAGAACAGTAATCCCGACAGAGCCTAATATCTTTGATGACGCCCTGCCGTCTGCTCTAGAGTTCAGCTTAGACAATGACAGAGTTGTGTTTTTAGGATCAATTTTTGTGTCTGCTACAAGTTGTGCGATTATTTCTTCCATAGTCATATTTATAAAAGTTTTATTGGGGTAACACAAACAGGGCATGATGTAAATTCTTGCAGAAGCAGATGTAATTGCAACGGGTTTTTGCGTTGATGTTGACGTAACAGGTTCTGATGTTGATGTTGACGTGACAGGTTCTGGTGTTGATGTTGACGTAACAGGTTCTGGTGTTGATGTTGGCGTGACAGGTTCTGGTGTTGATGTTGACGTAATAGGCTCTGATGTTGTTGTTGACGTAACAGGTTCTGGTGTCGACGTTGATGTAACAGGCTCTGATGTTGTTGTTGACGTAACAGGTTCTGGTGCTGAAGTCGATGGTTCCGCACTTGCTACGGAGGTAAGAACTTGCAAAATCAATTAAAACATTACAAAAAATCTAGATACATTCTCACTTGTTAAAAAGGTAAAGCTTGCATATGTGTTGTGCAGAATTTTTCAGAATCCATAAAGCTTAAAACATCATACATACACATAAATTAATTTTGTATTACTGAATGGTATAATATCAATTCAAGTCTGGTTGCATTACTTTAAAAACAGCTATTGTATAAAGGCAGGTAGATGGAAAGGCGTGTGGGAAATGGTAAACACAATTGCCTGTATTTAAAAATCAACACAATAGGGTTATTAACATAGACATGTGATCTAGAATGCCGGATTTGCTCGAGTCGTGTATCGGATAATGGATAATACGAGTGAGGTTCAAGAGAGCCAATCAGGCAACCAATCCGGCTTCTGTGTCACATTTCTATTACAAAATGACTTATCAAGTGATTTGCTTGTTCGTTCTTTTGTTTTGCTTGAATCATAAATGTTCTGGAATTTTCAAGAGCGTAGCTCTGTAGTTGACGTTAAATAGCTTCCGTTAAGCTGTAACGGCACTACACGTGTATCTGGCCCTTTTTATTTCCGACCAATTCACGAGAACAGGAATATTGATGGCGTTTGTACTGTTGTATTTTTTAATAGAAAAAACTTCGTGGTGTTGCACGATCTTGCCATCATCTTTTCTGCATTATTTATTTTTTAATATACTTCCAGGCGGCAAAAGTAGATCGAAGTTGACATTAGAAAGTGGTACATGTACTTACTAGTCTGCTGTATGCATTCTGGGGGACTATGACTCCACGTGCCGTCTGCTGTACACGTTGTCCTGTTACTTCCCATGATGTCATATCCATTGTTGCAGGAATATTTAGCATGTTTTCCGAACGTTGTACCATCAGAAACATTAATGGATCCATGCAGAGGATCTGTCAAGGTTTCACAATCGACTGGTATGCACGTTGGAGCAGTACCGTCCCAGTGACCATCCGATTGGCACATTGCTGTATTACTTCCTACTAAATTAAAGCCGTCTTGGCAACTGTATAATGCCTGAGACCCGTATGTTCTCCCTGTTGTCAAGGTCACAATTGTGTTCTGTGGGTTTCCAAGATCAGCGCATTGTATTGGGTCGCAAACCGGTGCCGTACCTTCCCATCTTCCGTTAGCAAGACACACTCTCGTCGCAGACCCGGTCAAGTTAAAACCGGTGAGACAACTATAAGTTGCAACATTTAGATACGTTGTACCCGACGACGTTACATTGCCGTTTGACGGATTCAATAAAGGTCCACAATTCACAGGATTACATGTTGGAACTGCTCCACTCCATGTGAAATCTAACCGACATTTTCGGGTACTGTTACCAGACAAAATGTATCCCGTATTGCACGTGTATTTTGCGGAGTCGTATATGGTAGTATCCGTTGCAGATACTAAGCCATGTGCCAGATTTGCCGGGCTTCCGCAATCTGATAAGAAAATCATTTGATGAGTATTTTTTCATCCGATTTACGTCGTACTCAGCCGCAAAACTGCTAATAAACATAAATGTATTTGATAAACAAGAGCAAAGCATGTATTTTCCTGTTTACTGCACCTTGTTAAATATTCTCGACCCTTATTGTTCATGAAGACCCTACCATTTTTGTGACTCCTCAACTATAGTTTCTGAATAGGGGGTTTTATGGTTACAATTTATAATATCAATTTCATAGACACTGTTTCTAATTTAAGAGGAAAAAAGGAAACGTCACTGTACCTGGAATTCCAAAGACTTGCACTTCACATAAATGAAAGTATTCCAAATATGTTGCGTTGATTCCAAGTTGGACGTATCTGGCAGTGGTGTTGCTAGGCAACGTGAATGGAAATGTACTATACAACTGTTGAAGATAGTCCTGGGCAACCAAGTCAGTTTCTGTTCGACCTACAGATAAAACCAGATCGTGTGCTCTCTCGTCTGAAATATATTGTAGTCACTTGGATGATGCAGCATAAACATTTATTATATACTTTCTATATAATTTATGGAAGGATAGCAGAAACCCGTTCTTATATAGAAAAAATCTTCGAGAAAAAGCTGTCCAGTGAGTATAAGAACTATAATTTTAAGTGAACATTTCTGAAATTTGAGAACATAATCTTGAATTCTACTAGCAACAAAGATAGTTAGTACAGATTTAAGTTTACCATTGTATACTATTTTAATCATGGTCTTGATTTTTCAACCATCATACTTAATAAGGACAGAATAATGAGAATTTGGCGGCCATCTTGGGCGCCATCTTGAATTACTAAAAACGTACCGTGATGTGGCAGTCCATCCATTTTTTTCTGACACTTCAGACATTTATCTAAACATTTACATGAAATAAGCCGGTATGGTTTTTCGCACACGGAAGGTGCTCAAGGACTGGACTAATATTCTGTACAATTTAAATGCAAACCTTTCCATTTCCGGAGTGTGCAATCATATCTACAATTTGGTAACAGCAATGCTAGAAGCCGTTTTTAATTTGAAGTACGATGCATTTCATTTACGATGATTTGATGGTACTAAGGTATAAACTAAATTATAAGCTAAAGGTACTTTTGTTTTATATACAGGAAGAAATATATCTGGTCCGTACGAAACGTTCCGTTTAGACGGTTTTCCGGATTAGAGGAAGGTCCCCTGTAAAGTGTTACTAATGTAGTCTTTTATCATGCTTAAAAATTAAGTTATGGTTCTAATTATACATGTCAGTTAAACCCGCAGTGGTAATTTAGTTTTTCGTAAAAATCTCGCAATTTTCATCTACCTTTTTTGTATCTCTTTCGCTTTGTTAAAGAAAGAAATATTTTCAAAAAACACATTTGCATGACAGGAGCTGCCTTGAGGCTTGAGACTATAACAAAAAGAACCAAATCGCGAAATTATATCCTTGCGCAGTCAAAGACGTTTACGAGTCGTTGCTACTATTAATAATAGATTGAAGTCTTGCTTTCATGAACCAGGTGCAGATAAGTTACCAAAATAAAATACAAGTACGTTTAGAAGTGTTTAATCTGGGTCATAATATAACACTGCATTATGACCCAATGTTTAATTAAGGTAAAGAAATCGAATATGACATAACTATGTTAAATAAACTGAACTTTTAATGTAATTGCACCTCCCCCGTTGCGCGCACAGCGGCGGTGTGTGCCAATTGTCCATAGTTGTATAGAAACTTGCAAGTTATCATTTTTGAAACTGGATTTTGTACTCTGGAAATGTTTACTTTATAATATTTGTAAAGTTTGTCTTATAGCACACCGTCGGCGGCCAGTTAACCTTGACTTCACGTCTCGCTCACAAGAATTCAACAATAAATACAAAAGGAGCACATGTCAATAACGCCTCATGCGTTTGTTACTAAACTATTTCGAGATAATTCTTATTCTACAATCGGCATAGGGACTAGCAGCTTTCATGACCTGGTTTCAGTTGTAATACATGTAGCTGTTAGTAAGTCGTGTTTGGACAGTTTCCAGGCAGAATGTACCTAAATAGGTTATGACTCAAAAGAACACTTTAAAATACACCCTAAATAGAGTAATTATTTGAACTAAGTGTTTTGCGAAATAATGTTACAAGCATCTGAAAATTGAGGACAAAACAGTTCATTTTAAACTTAAAGGTTGTAATAAAAGACAAATGAAATTCTCTTTTTCTGTAATAAAATGAAGCGTGTTACAAAAAATGTCACTATTTATTCAATTAAGTAATTTTTATTCAAAAAAGTAACTCCATCTTCATTTAATTAAATCGTGTTACTTAGAAAGTAACTCTTTATTGAAAAAAAGGAATACATCGAAAGTCACTCTTTATTTAATCTAGTAAATACCTCGAAAGTCACTCTTTATTTAACTAATGATTACCTTGAAAATCACATTTTATTTAATTTACAATAGTGAATACTTAAAAAGTCACTCTTTATTTAATTTAGTGAATCGTATTACTAACAAAGTCACTTTTTAATTAAACAAGTGCATCGTATTAATGAATCGTAGTGCGTTTAACAGACTAAAGGTTTTGCAATTTCTAAGCAATGTACGTGATTCAAGTCAAACTAGCTACTCACAACAGCAATCCATTCGGTTGTATATGACCACACGATGGATCCTGTAAGTAGCCCCCAGGTCCACCCTCCACCATGGTCCAACCTCACCGTCAGTCACAAAGCATGTGTCCTCATATTTATCTTGGTTCGTATCACCATCATTTCCAAGGGGCGATCTATAAATGTAGGGCTCGCCCCAGTCCGTCCATAAGCTAGACATTGATGTAGACTTGTTGAAAGCAACATTGGATGCACCTAAGGTATTTGAATTTATAATGTATATTACGGGTGTTCCGTTAAGGCCTTCGTTGTTTCCTCCATTTCGACCTGTAGACTATTAAGGGTGAAAATACGATAAAATGAAGCAGAAAATCGCAAAACAATAATCGAAATAAGATATCTTATAGCAAAAAAAACAGCAACACGCAGTTCGAAATTAATAAAAAATGTATATCACAATTCAAAAAAAAAAGTTAACACAATGATAACTAGATTTGTGTCCATGGAACACGGATGTCCCCACTTTCAACCTTAAGCTTTGTCACAAAACAAGAGCAGATTTCCATACCAATGACAATATTAATTAACAAAACTGTGTCCAGCTATATAGATGTTATATACATAAAAATTTTGACTTTAAATACGAAACAGATCCTGCTGCAACAACTCTATTTCGAAAAAGTTAAGGGCCATAACTCAACTGTTACTGTCTTGATAAAAACAACAGGTGCACAACTTTTTATCTCAATAAATATGTATCTAAAGTTTTGTGACTATCTCAACTACTAAGGTAAGGAGCAGTGTGTGCCAAAAACTTGTGTTTAAAATACCTTAATTTTGACTAAATCAAGGGCCATAATATTATCTCTAGTGTTAATGGTTCAATATAGAACTTAGAAATCCAGGTGCACAACTTCTCAATCTTATGAAAATTTGTTTATTGTTTGGTGCCACAAACTTGCCGTAAATAGAATGCATTAACTTTGACTAAATAAAGAGCCATAACTCAAGTGTTACTGGTCAAGTATAAGATCTAGGTGCACAACTTCTCACTCCAATAAACATTTGTCTAAAGTTTGGTGACTTTATTACAGCACGGGCGCATATCAGATTCTCAGGTAAGCTAGGCATCCCAACTTGAGCATTATTACAGCACGAACGCGCATCTGGTAAACTAGTCATCCCAACTTTGGTATTATAACAGAACGGGCGCGCATCTGGTAAACTAGTCATCCCAACTTGAGCATTATAACAGCACGGACGCGCATCTGGTAAACTAGTCATCCCAACTTTGGTATTATAACAGCACGGACCAGCATCTGGTAAGCTAGTCATCCTAACTTTGGCATTATAACAGCACGGGCGCGCATCTGGTAAACTAGTCATCCCAACTTTTGCATTATAACAGCACGGGCGCGCATTTGGTAAACTAGTCATCCCAACTTTGGTATTATGACAGAACGGGCGCGCATCTGGTAAACTAGTCATCCCAACTTTGGTATTATAACAGAACGGGCGCGCATCTGGTAAACTAGTCATCCCAACTTTTGCATTATTACAGCACGGGCGCGCATCTGGTAAACTAGTCATCCCAACTTTGGTATTATAACAGAACGGGCGCGCATCTGGTAAACTAGGCATCCCAACTTGAGCATTATAACAGCACGGACGCGCATCTGGTAAACTAGTCATCCCAACTTGAGCATTATAACAGCACGGACTCGTATCTGATAAGCTAGTAATCCCAACTTTGGCATTGTAACAGCAAGGACGCGCATCTGGTAAACTAGTCATCCCAACTTTTGAATTATTACAGCACGGACGCGCATCTGGTAAGCTAGTCATCCCAACTTTTGCATAATAAGAGCACGGACGCGCATCTGGTAAACTAGTGATCCCAACTTTAACGTAATCACAGCACGGACGCGCATCTGGTAAATTAGTCAAACCCAACTTTGGCATTATTACAGCACGGGTTCGCATCTGGTAAGCTAGTCATCCCAACTTTTGCATTATTACAGCACGGACGCGCATCTGGTAAACAAGTCATCCCAACTGTGAGATTATAACAACACGGACGCGCATCTGGTAAACTAGTCATCCCAACTTTAACATAATCACAGCACGAACGAGCATCTGGTAAACTAGTCATCCCAACTTTGGCATTATTACAGCAAGGGTTCGCATTTGGTAAGCTAGTCATCCCAACTTTTGCATTATTACAGCACGGACGCGCATCTGGTAAACTAGTCATCCCAACTTTGGCATTATAACAGCACGGACGCGCATCTGGTAAACTAGTCATCCCAACTATTGCATTATAACAGCACGGACGCGCATCTGGTAAACTAGTCATCCCATCTTTGGCATTATTACAGCACGGACGCGCATCTGGTAAGCTAGTCATCCCAACTTTTGCATTATAACAGCACGGACGCGCATCTGGTAAACTAGTGATCCCAACTTTGGCATTATTACAGCACGGGTTAGCATCTGGTAAGCTAGTCATCCCAACCTTTGCATTATTACAGCACGAACGCGAATCTGGTAAACTAGTCAAACCCAACTGTGGGATTATAACAGCACGGGCGCGCATCTGATAAACTAGTGATCCCAACTTTAACGTAATCACAGCACGAACGAGCATCTGGTAAACTAGTCATCCCAACTTTGGCATTATTACAGCACGGGTTCGCATCTGGTAAGCTATACATCCCAACTTTTGCATTATTACAGCACGGACGCGCATCTGGTAAACTAATCATCCCAACTTTTGAATTATTACAGCACGGACGCGCATCTGGTAAGCTAGTTATCCCAACTTTGGCATTATAACAGCAGGGACGCGCATCTGGTAAACTAATCATCCCAACTTTTGAATTATTACAGCACGGACGCGCATCTGGTAAACTAGTTATCCCAACTTTGGCATTATAACAGCAGGGACGCGCATCTGGTAAACTAGTCATCCCAACTTTGGTATTATAACAGCACGGACGCGCATCTGGTAAACTAGTCATCCCAACTTTGGCATTATTACAGCACGGACGCGCATCTGGTAAGCTAGTCATTATTAACCCATCTGGTAAATTTGCATTATAACAGCACGGACGCGCATCTGGTAAACTAGTCATCCCAACTTTGTTCATTATAACAGCACGGACGCGCATCTGGTAAACTAGTCATCCCAACTTTGGCATTATTACAGCACGGACGCGCATCTGGTAAGCTAGTCATCCCAACTTTTGCATTATAACAACACGGACGCGCATCTGGTGAACTAGTCATCCCAACTTTGTTCATTATAACAGCACGGACGCGCATTTGGTAAACTAGTCATCCCAACTTTTACATTATAACAGCACGGACGCGCATCTGGTAAACTAGTGATCCCAACTTTGGCATTATTACAGCACGGGTTCGCATCTGGTAAGCTAGTCATCCCAACTTTTGCATTATTACAGCACGGGTTCGCATCTGGTAAACTAGTCAAACCCAACTGTGGGATTATAACAGCACGGACGCGCATCTGGTAAACTAGTCATCCCAACTTTAACATAATCACAGCACGAACGCGCATCTGGTAAAGTAGTCATCCCAACTTTGGCATTATTACAGCACGGGTTCGCATCTGGTAAGCTATACATCCCAACTTTTGCATTATTACAGCACGGACGCGCATCTGGTAAACTAGTCATCCCAACTTTGGTATTATAACAGCACGGACGCGCATCTGGTAAACTAGTCATCCCAACTTTTGCATTATTACAGCACGGACGCGCATCTGGTAAACTAGTCATCCCAACTTTAACGTAATCACAGCACGGACGCGCATCTGGTAAACTAGTCATCCCAACTTTTGAATTATTACAGCACGGACGCGCATCTGGTAAGCTAGTCATCCCAACTTTGGCATTATAACAGCACGGACGCGCATCTGGTAAACTAGTCAACCCAACTTTGGTATTATAACAGCACGGACGCGCATCTGGTAAACTAGTCATCCCAACTTTGGCATCATTACAGCACGGACGCGCATCTGGTAAACTAGTCATCCCAACTGTGGGATTATAACAGCACGGACGCGCATCTGGTAAACTAGTCATCCCAACTTTAGCATAATCACAGCACGAACGCGCATCTGGTAAACTAGTCATCCCAACTTTGGCATTATTACAGCACGGGTTCGCATCTGGTAAGCTAGTCATCCCAACTTTGGCATTATTACAGCACGGACGCGCATCTGGTAAACTAGTCATCCGAACTTTGGCATCATAACAGCACGGACGCGCATCTGGTAAACTAGTCATCCCAACTGTGGGATTATAACAGCACGGACGCGCATCTGGTAAACTAGTGATCCCAACTTTAAGATAATCACAGCACGAACGCGCATCTGGTAAACTAGTCATCCCAACTTTGGCATTATTACAGCACGGGTTCGCATCTGGTAAGCTAGTCATCCCAACTTTGGGATTATTACAGCACGGACGCGCATCTGGTAAACTAGTCATCCGAACTTTGGCATTATAACAGCACGAACGCGCATCTGGTAAACTAGTCATTTTCCCAACTTTGGCATTATTACCAGCACGGGTTCGCACCTCTGGTAATAGCTAGTACATCCCAACTTTGGTAAACTGCATTATTACAGCACGGACGCGCATCTGGTAAACTAGTCATCCGAACTTTGGCATTATAACAGCACGGACGCGCATCTGGTAAACTAGTCATCCAAACTGTGGGATTATAACAGCACGGACGCGCATCTGGTAAACTAGTGATCCCAACTTTAACATAATCACAGCACGAACGCGCATCTGGTAAACTAGTCATCCCAACTTTGGCATTATTACAGCACGGGTTCGCATCTGGTAAGCTAATCATCCCAACTTTGGCATTATTACAGCACGGGTTCGCATCTGGTAAGCTAGTCATCCCAACTTTTGCATTATTACAGCACGGACGCGCATCTGGTAAACTAGTCATCCCAACTTTGTTCATTATAACAGCACGGACAAGCATCTGGTAAACTAGTCATCCCAACTTTAACGTAATCACAGCACGGACGCGCATCTGGTAAACTAGTCAAACCCAACTTTGGCATTATTACAGCACGGGTTCGCATCTGGTAAGCTAGTCATCCCAACTTTTGCATTATTACAGCACGGACGCGCATCTGGTAAACTAGTCATCCCAACTGTGGTATTATAACAGCACGGACGCGCATCTGGTAAACTAGTCATCCCAACTTTAACATAATCACTGCACGAACGCGCATCTGGTAAACTAGTCATCCCAACTTTTGCATTATTACAGCACGGACGCGCATCTGGTAAGCTAGTCATCCCAACTTTGGCATTATTACAGCACGGACGCGCATCTGGTAAACTAGTCATCCCAACTTTGGCATTATAACAGCACGGACGCGCATCTGGTAAACTTGTCATCCCAACTTTGGCATTATTACAGCACGAACGCGCATCTGGTAAGCTAGTCATCCCAACTTTGTTCATTATAACAGCACGGACGCGCATCTGGTAAACTAGTCATCCCAACTTTGGCATTATTACAGCACGGACGCGCATCTGGTAAACTAGTCATCCCAACTTTGGCATTATAACAGCACGGACGCGCATCTGGTAAACTTGTCATCCCAACTTTGCATTATTACAGCACGGACGCGCATCTGGTAAGCTAGTCATCCCAATTGTTCATTATAACAGCACGGACGCGCATCTGGTAAACTAGTCATCCTAACTTTTGCATTATAACAGCACGGACGCGCATCTGGTAAACTAGTCATCCCAACTTTAACGTAATCACAGCACGGACGCGCATCTGGTAAACTAGTCAAACCCAACATTGGCATTATTACAGCACGGGTTCGCATTGTCATCTAGATCCAAACTTTGGCATTATTACAGCACGGACGCGCATCTGGTAAACTAGTCATTTTTCGGCAGGGCGCCATCTTTAACTGTTCATTATAACAGCACGGACGCGCATCTAGTAAACTAGTCATCCCAACTTTGGCATTATTACAGCACGGGTTCGCATCTGGTAAGCTAGTCATCCCAACTTTTGCATTATTACAGCACGGACGCGTATCTGGTAAACTAGTCATCCTAACTTTGGCATCATTACAGCACGGGCGCGCATTTGGTAAGCTAGTCATCCTAACTTTGGCATCATTACAGCATGGACGCGCATTTGGTAAGCTAGTCATCCCAACTTTGGCATCATTACAGCACGGGCGCGCATTTGGTAAGCTAGTCATCCCAATTTTGGCATCATTACAGCACGGGCGCGCATTTGGTAAGCTAGTCATCCCAACTTTGGCATCATTACAGCACGGGCGCGCATTTGGTAAGCTAGTCATCCTGACTTTGGCATCATTACAGCACGGGCGCGCATTTGGTAAGCTAGTCATCCCAACTTTGGCATCATTACAGCACGGGCGCGCATTTGGTAAGCTAGTCATCCCAACTTTGGCATTATTACAGCAACAACCAAGTAAGAAATGAATCAATATTTTTACAAGGAAATAACTTTTTCATAATGTCGAGATATTCTGGCAATGCAACAAGTGGAACCGTATGAATAAATCACCTAAAACATTTGTACTTTACCTTCAGGCTCACACTGACGCTTGAAAACGTTGACAGATGCGTCGTTGATCTCACTTATCTCACAGATATCTTCACATTCTGTATAGAGCCTGCATGTGTCACCTGTTTGCTCGTGCCGTACTGTACAGCTGGTATTTGTCTCGAGACAGACTGACAAACAGCTCAGTAAGTTCAAGCCAAGATACACATCATAACTCACAGTTGCAGAAACATCGTGTTTCGGTGCCATTGTCAGAGTAAAGTCTCCACACTCTTGTTATGAAAATACATGTATTATAGCAATACAGTTTAAAAAGAAAATATTGATGAAACTTTTGCAGTGGAATGAAGTATTGTACCGTACTTAGAATAATTCATATAGTCCGTCTGGGCGAATTTTCTTTATCAAATGATAATGAAGGCTAATGCATTTCAGATGCGCAAAATTCGGGTTACTTTAGAAACATTGCCGAACGTGATTACAATCATATGACTGTCTGATACTGACTGACCTTGAGACAGCAGCGTGGTTTGAACTTGGGTTCTATCAGTAAATGAAGATCTGAACATTTAACCAAAGATTCATGAAAATCGTTCAGTGGTAAGGCTATATAGTCCCATGATCTTCAACCCGGCCTCCGTCATGTCAATGAGCGTTTGACCAAAGTTTCATAAAATCATTTGATAAGTTAAGGGGAAAAAATCAATGACCTCTTAACATGACATTGACGTTGAAGTATTGTCCCTGCTTAATTCCCATGTTTGACCGGACCGAGGATCTAACCATGTTACAATTTCTGATAAAACACAGCATGAAACAGTCCTTTGGGAACTATTAACCATAGAATATAAGATTAATTATATTAACTACTATAATTCAGATCAGTTGGTATTATATTTTAGTAAATAACAGTTGGATTACAACTATTTGCCTACAGATAATACAATAGTATTTATTATACCCGTGACGCATGTCTTCCTATGAACGACACTCCCCTTCTTGTACGTAAAAGAATTGTCGTTGCACTCGTGCAGGCTGCACGTGCCATTCACTGAGTCATACACTACACTCCAGACGGTCATGTACGCAGTCAGGTAATATAGACATTGTTCCTCCGTCTCCTCAGACCACTCGCTATAGGAGCAGCCGGTTCCGACAAGATCACAATTGTAACACGTCTTGATGTTGTCAGGACATTCGGGATTGTTGCTTAGAACAAAGACTCCTACAAAGTAAACGTTATAATTATGTCTGTCATATTTTGCTCGAAATTTTGAGTTGTTCGGATATAATTGAAGAGGCATAAAATAAGTAAAATGTCGTTGAACCGCGGCAGCTCCTGATAATCACCTAACTATGCAGGCTGGTTTTGGACAGACAAAAGGACGACATTCATTTCGTCTTTACGCTCACAATAACGAAAACATGCAAAGTACAGTCAATGGCGTGATAAATGTGTCTGTACTGCTCGTTTATGGTGAAAAATGAAAAAGATGTCGCAAAAAGGTTAAATGACGTCTTTCACGAGCCGTTGACGGCGCTTTTCAAACGTCATCTTTTCATTAGTCGGCATTGCAAAACGTAGTTTTTCAACAAGATTCACCAAATAACGAAAACACTGAAAAGATGACGTAGCAGTAATCTATCTATCCCAGACAAAGATATCAAATTCAGAACTTTTTACACAGTCAGGTCTCTAAATTTGTGTTCAGTAATCGTATCCGTATTTTAGTACAGTCTCTAAACAACACCTCCGAAGAGTATAAAAAAACTCTCTACAAAGACAGATGTTTTATTTCCCAAAGCTGTAACATCTGAACAAATTAACCTCCCTAGAGCAACAACCTCTCCGCACCAGACAAAAATTAATATGCCCTTTGGTGTTGTTGTGGAGAGGTTTGACTTTAATTACATGTAGTATTATAGTTCAAATAATAAAATTTCGAAATCCATACACTTTAAATTTTTATTTGACTATTGTAGATTTTATTTAGTCACGGACAATTTGACGTCGGTCAGTAACTGTGACAGCAAGTAAGGCTGAGGTCGCTGAGGGAGTCCTGCGAAATGGGTTGTGGTCCGGTCGTATGAATAAGCTGTCTGCAACTTAGAATTCCATGGTGCAAAATGTACAACTATTGTAAGACAAGTCACGTTCTGCTTATCCAGCTGTTTAACAACAACCACTTAATATTACTTCGAAATGGTCATTTGCTATCAAAGAGTTTTGTAAACATTATTTGAAGAAAACGTAAAATGGTAAATTATATTTTTTTAAAGATTTAGAAAAAAACCTTACCGATTAATCCAAATGTATAACAAAGTAGATCTAATGGTAATAAATTCATTTTTTCCTTTTCCTCTTGTAATTAAACAGTTTTACAGTCCGAACGAAGCACCCATGAAGAACAAATATTTGACCCGAAGACAGCCAGAATAAACACCAATTTTGCTACTGTTCCGATTAATAACTTAAAACTAATTATTTAATTAAACAATATTGTTTACTCAAAGCATTTTAAAATTATGATAATCGATACATACAGGATAGAGCCGAAAAATAGAGAAAAACTAATTATTTAACTTTAAGCTAAATTTGAGTCTGAGAACTCCGCGCGATAGTCACGTGATTAAAATAGTTATTTTTAGTTACGCTTTAATGGTCTTAGCTCCAGTAGATGGACATTGCTGACTGAGGAACAGCACGCGACTGCTTAAACAATTGACCTTGAAACGAGAACTTAACGTCACACAAAGTCCATTGACAACTACATATGGAGGAAACAATGTTTTGCAAAGTAGTGGGTACAAAACGTAGTCAGACTTCGACCTGCCGTGAGATACAGGGCAGAAAAGGGTAAAAAAGAGTTTCCTGTATCCTACTCAGGCTGTCCAACAAGACATGTCTCAATAATATCTGTGGAAAAAGCAGTTAAATTACGCATGCAGTCATTTAAATCGATTGAAGAGAAAATGTGAACTTTTACCATTTTGGAACGAAGTAATAACGCCAGTTTTGAAAAATAACACCTCAGTATATTAGAGAAAATAGGAAACGAAAATATATGTGAAATGTAGCTTCAGCAGAGACCTTGAAATATCTTCTTTTTTTAATTTAGTTTGTTTGTGCGTCACTGTGTGTATATATTTTAAGGTTACTTTTGGGGTTATTTGAGAGAGAGATATATATATAAAAGTCCTTTACACACAATTTTGCACGTCGAAATTATTTGGACGAGATGGTATTAATTTTATCGGCACTTTAAATCTACATTCTTACCTACATTTTGGACACAAATGACAGTGATGTATGGCAAGCCGTTTTACTATTTCTGCAGTTACTACAGGAAGTGTTGTGGTGTTATATCCGTAATCATAAATAGTTCACATCAGCTAGAGAGATAGCTGTATTTAAAAGAGCTATCTATAATATGCTGCAAAAGAAGTGTGTACTTAGGTTTTTGTTGATTTCACAAATTATTTTTACCAGGAATATAATGATATTTGGTATCATTATTTTGAGCAATATATGCTCAATTTCATGTGCATTGATAGCACATTCAATCGACTGTTAATAATGTATATATGTAGTGTTCGTAATTTAAAGTGACATTATGCTCATTTTTTTCAAGTAAAAATCAAGCTGAAATATGTGTGTGTAAAAAGGGTAGAGGAAATAATAGCTTTTAACCCAATACACCAAACGAAATAATAAAGGCTTTCCAAATATTACTTTTCCTATTTTGACTGGGAGAGACAATTAAAAAAATCAACAACTTGCGTCCCTTCCACTGCCGAAATCTCTACTAACCACAACAACAACAACACAACGGAAATCACTGCGAAGAAAGGAACTGTTATTTTATTAGTCCCATTTTCATTTCTAAAGCACCAACTTCAAATACTTATGCAGCATTATCATTAGTTTAACACATTTAAGTGCACAGCAACCGAAAATTGCTTTTATAAAACTGTCACCAAAAATACGTACACTATGTGCAGTAAGATGCGCATAATGTCACTTTAAGACGATGCGTTTATCAAAATGGAGATATTGGAAATACTAAAGTGCATACTTTCTTTTACAGCTGAATGTATGTCCTGTGCCTGATAATGGCTGTTTGACTAGAGAGATAACTTTCTTTGCAATAGAGATAGCAGTATGGGGAGCTATCTCTTGAATTCAGAGATATCGCTGTAAATTAGGACATATCTTTGTTTTAATAGAGATATCTATCAAGTTGTGATGGATATTCCAAAAATAAAGAGGCATCTCTCATTGCAATAGAGATATCTCTCTACCGTACAGAGATATCTCTCCTACCTCAAAAGATATCTCTAAAAAGAGATAACTGTAAAAAAAAAGAGAGATATCTCTTAAACTTAGACAAATATATCTGTAAATGTGAGAGATATCTCTGAAAAATAGAAAGATGTCTATCAAATGACATTAAACATATATCTCTGTATAGAGTGGATATATCTCTTAAAGTTTAGGAGATATATTTCTGTGATACAAATATATCTCTCAGAGTGAATGGGATATCTCTACTAAGGTAGTGGGGGGAAAAAAAACCATCCCAAAAAAAAAAAAAAAAAAAAATAAAAAAAAAAAAAAACAAAAAAAAAAAAAAAAAAAAAAAAAAAAAAAAAAAAAACACAAAAAAAAAAAAAAAAAAAATTTTTTTCCCCCCCCCCCCCCCCCAAAAAAAAAAAAAAAAAAAAAAAAAAAAAAAAAAAAAAAAAAAAAAAAAAAAAAAAAAAAAAAAAAAAAAAAAAAAAAAAAAAAAAAAAAAAAAAAAAAAAAAAAAAAAAAAAAAAAAAAAAAAAAAAAAAAAAAAAAAAAAAAAAAAAAAAAAAAAAAAAAAAAAAAAAAAAAAAAAAAAAAAAAAAAAAAAAAAAAAAAAAAAAAAAAAAAAAAAAAAAAAAAAAAAAAAAAAAAAAAAAAAAAAAAAAAAAAAAAAAAAAAAAAAAAAAAAAAAAAAAAAAAAAAAAAAAAAAAAAAAAAAAAAAAAAAAAAAAAAAAAAAAAAAAAAAAAAAAAAAAAAAAAAAAAAAAAAAAAAAAAAAAAAAAAAAAAAAAAAAAAAAAAAAAAAAAAAAAAAAAAAAAAAAAAAAAAAAAAAAAAAAAAAAAAAAAAAAAAAAAAAAAAAAAAAAAAAAAAAAAAAAAAAAAAAAAAAAAAAAAAAAAAAAAAAAAAAAAAAAAAAAAAAAAAAAAAAAAAAAAAAAAAAAAAAAAACACCCCCCCCACCACCCCCCCCCCCCCCCCCCCCCCCCCCCCCCCCCCCCCCCCCCCCCAAAACCAAAAAAAAAAAACAAAAAAAAAAAAACAAAAAAAACAACAACCCTTAAATGAATGATATCCCTTTGAAATTATCACTCTGTCATAGAGATATTTCTCATAAAACAGAGGTGATATCTTATAAATTCAAACATATATCTGTAAATAATGAGATATCTTAATTATAATGTTTTGAAAGATATCTAGCAATTAAGCATCAAAAGATATCTGTTTAAAACAGAGATATATCCCTTAAAGTAGAGAAATATCTCTACAACTTTGAACGATATCTCTCAAATGATGTTAAACAGATATCTTTGTACGTAGAAGAGATATATTTTAAGTTCAAAAGATAGTGTGCACTTTTTTTCTGTGTTTTTGCTCGACCACTTTTCTGAAGGCCATTTTTGAAACCAAAATAGTACGCTCACAGGCGTTAGTTTTAGAAGGAGATATCACTATTATAAGGAACGTCTGCCCCCCCCCCCTAAGAGAAGTGCACACTTTCTTTTGAAATTGGTTTTTTTTTTAAAAAAAAAAACTTTTTTTCAAAAAAAAAAAACCCCCCCCAAAAAAAAAAAATCCTAGGATGATATCTCTTTGCAATAAGAGATATTTCTTTTTTGGAATAAATTGTAAAATGGCTTGCGATCGATAGCTTTAAAAACATGACAGATATATCTCTATCAAGAGAAAAATGTCTCCTAATTTAAGAGATATTTCCCCCTATTTTAATAGATTTCTTTATAAAATCAGAGAGATAACTCGTTTTAATCAAATAGTAAATTGGCTTGCCATACTTATACAGATATCTCTAAAATACAGTGTTATGTCTTTAACATATAAAGCTATCTTTTGATATTTTAAGAATATATCTTTGCCCTGAACTGATAGCTTTTAAACTTCTATTAAAATCTCTATGAATGTATCTTTCCTTTAGTCAATTAATAAGATAGTAAGATGGCGTGTCATACTACTGCACTTTCATTCAATAAATTGTAATTGATTTTCAACTTACCGAATTAAAATTCCAAGAACTAAGAGGTCAATAGTAATTAATAGTTTCTTAAAATATTTGTCTAATTTATTTAGATACAATAAATGTTTACTTAAATTATTTACAAATATCGCTGGACAGAGGGAGCGAGCGTCTGAACAATGATCGCTTGCAGTTTGCTGCTTTGCTCAAAGTCACGGCCTGCTTTCGTCTTTAAGAATCCCATAGGCCTTCGAAAAGTACGGTGGCCTGGTTTATTTACTATTCCTTTGTTGTATTTATGCTATTTAATTGCACATGATAACCGAATGTACGACACAGAACACAATATATCCCATTTATACTTTGACTAAATGCAAATGTGCTAGCTCCTACTGGAGAAAACGGTCTCTAGAGAGGCCCCTATTAAAACAAGACTGCTAAACACAAACCGCCTGAGCTAACTTATGATTTCGTTTGGCTGGTCCGGGTAAGTGTGGAAGTGTATCCCGGATTGAGAAAAAAATAAAAATTTTGAATATGAAATCTGGACTTTTCAAATTAATTTTTTCTTTCGCCAAACTTTTTTCAGAACTTGACCTGTTTACCTACATTTGAACGAAACAACTCAAAATGTTTTTTTCCTTCAGAGAGTCAAGTTATGCTATACGAATGCTGACTTTTCTAGTTTTTAATCGGGCTGTTGCTTTCACTTGGAGCCATCAATAAATAAAAAAATGGAAAAGAAAAATTTGGCTATTTTTTATTACGCACGCACAAAAACACACACACTTTATAATCATACAAATTACCTTAAAATGATTTTATACATGTATCAATATCTGTAAAAGGCTGTGCAATAGTTTACTACTGTATAGTACATCTGACATGATAATCTTAATCAGTTTAAAGACTTTAAGGTAATCAAAAGTACTGACGTCTAGAATGAACTGCATAAAAAGTGGATGTCTGCCATCCCCTGTGCCAGATCACTCAATTTTGTCATGGAAATTTGATATAACAGGTCTGATTGAAGCATTAGGGGTGATACAATGTTTGATTCTACTCAGACTGAAACAAATGTTCAATCTACCTGTACTGATAAATTAAACTTGGAAACAATTCCACAATACTTCCTGTAGTCAGATCATGTTGTTAACTTACTTCATAGCACAATTTACAAGTTATAACAAAGCTTAAGATTACAAGCTGATGTTGATTTTGCATATTCAGATATTTTTCCGTTATCAAAATGAAATGTGTGACAAGGATGTTAGGATCTACGTACACTCATATGCGGTGATAATTGGAGACAGCTTACTTAAGTCTCAAGGTGGTAATTAAGCCGTCCGTGGATGTAGGGTCCGTACGGATTCCCGGTAGTTGTCTCGAACGTTTGTCAAATATCAATATCTTGTACTAGCTTGGAAAACTTGACAGTCTTTTACTTTTTACCCCAACACACACACGCACATTCAACTCGAAAGATACGACCCTGCTAATCTGCCGACTGTTATGAATATATTCCGTTAATATACACTGAGGAAGAATCTGACAGGGATGTATGGAGAAAGGTTTCCCTATGTCACAAAATCTAGAGCTGAATTTAGTGTGCCTGGTCTAGAAACCCCAGAAACCGAACAGCTGCTTCAGTTGAAAGACCACTGGGACATGTACGTATTATGTAGATATATTAGAATAAAGTAGATCATATCTAAATTCAGGACATACGTTTGTGTATTGACATAAAACCTAAAAAAAATGAATAGTATAATGTATAATGTTTCCACATTTTATCATGAAAATATATAGGAAACGTCTGGCCTATGTAGCAACACAAGTAAAGAACAGTCTTTAACAAGGGTCGACTCAGTGTATCGGGACACCATAAGTATATCAGTCAACAGCCAACGAATGCTGTCGTCTGCGTTGATTATATCTCACCCTAATTAATAGCCTATGCTAGCCTTGTTATTATATTTTACTTTAACCAAACATTATTTCAAATATGCATCACTTTCAATTTTATTCTTTTAATTTTTCTCCGGTAAAGTTACGGCAAAGAATAGAGTTTATTATAGACACGGTAACAAGCGTTTGCCAACTCAGATCTAAAATGGCGACTTACACACGAACATGTCTCCGTAATCGGCATAAATTTATTAATTTCGCATGCTCTCTTCGATCGAAGGAATTTCTAGCAATAAATTATTGCGCTGCAAATAAAAGCTTGAGATGTCCCTACTGTCACTACTCGACAGTTGGAAGGGAGGACAGGAAACGACTCGTTTCCAGAATGACATTGCATCACATTCACAAAAACTCGTTTCATAACAATGTCAAGGGAGCAGCTGTGCTTTATTCTGAAGGATTGTATTCGGCAAACCATGCGGTAACACGTATAAATAATGGTTACATAGTCACAGGAGCAAATGGATTTTCGAATTGCAACCAGTTTGCTTATTTGTGCAGTAGTGCATCTGGAGTGCAGGGGTCAGAAGGTGATGATGATGATGACCCAGATGTGGGAGATGCAGAGCCAGAAGTTTTGCCTATTGAACCACCTTCAACTTTGGATTATCCTGTCAATGCACTCACAACAATGGCCATACCAGAAGAATTTCCCAATCTCCCAGTCATTGCAACCAACCGTTTCCCAATATTTCCACGTTTTCAGAAAGTGATTGAGGCTAGTATTAGCTGTAACTACTCATTTCAGAAGGATTTTATTCAGCTAACTTGTCGGTGGTGATATATATAACTGAAACTAAAATAATAAGATTTGTTTAGTTGCAAGCATTTTTAGTTTGTACTTATTTATTTTAGCCTGATTGTGAAAAAAGCTTGTAGCTTATTGAGTCACTCTTGAGTCCACTCTGGAAAAACCAGTACTAGTGTCATATGAGGTACAGTCGTGACCCCAATGGGGCTCAAACCCACAACCTTCGGGATTAGAGGCAGACATCTTAACTTCTACACCACTGCTTCCCTTAATATTCCACTTTCTGACTTGTATCTATGCTTAAAAATTTAGGTCAGAAAAGCATCAGTGTTCCAGTTAGGCCTAAATAGCAGGGCTCCATGCCCTGCACCTATTCTGCAGTGCCCTACCTTTTGTAATAGCGCCCTTTGCCCTTTTCAAAAGACAACTTTGTGGCCCTTTGTGAAATTTTGACTATATGCATCATGCCGCGTGACCCGTCGTAAATAGCAGCTATTTTCCTGCCAAATTGATATACACGTGTTGATGACCTCAGGCTAAAATCAGATTAAAGTGATGTTATGCACATCTTACTGCACATAGTGTATTTTTGGTGACAGTTTTATAAAAGCAATTTTCAGTTGCTGTGCATTTAAATGTGTTAAACTAATGATAATGCGGCATTAGTATCTGAAGTTGGTGCTTTAGAAATAAAAAAATTGGACTAATAAAATAATATTTCCTTTCTTTGTAGTGATTTCCCTTGTGTTGTTGTTGGTAGAGATTTCGGCAGTGGAAGGGAAGCAACTCCTGCATGCAGTTCTTGTGTTTTTTAAATTGCTCCCAGTCAAAATAGGAAAAGTAATATTTGGAAAGTTATTATTTCGTACTGGTAGCAGGAAGAGTTTGGTGTTTTGGGTTAAAGGCTATTATTTCCTCTACCCTTTTCACACACACCTGATATCTGAGTATAAGTAAATACGAATGATTAGTATCAGAAACCAGGTATCTTATATTTACTTCGTATACTTTTAGATTGAAGACAAAAGACTGATTAACCTACTGATGCGCAAGGTGAAGCTAAACTTACCTTATGCTGGTGTCTTCTTAAAAAGAGATGACAGGTAGGCTAAAAATATTTTGCATTTGTTAACAGTCTTATGATGCCTTGAAATAGTTTTGTTACACAAATAAGAGCAGTTGATAAAAGTATTAATAAGCATAAAAAATCACAACAAAAATTAAAATCGACTTACATCGTGGAATGGGCTCTAACATTAGGTCATAAATTTGAAAGTTGGCTGAAAATATATATATTTGTCATACACTGAACTGAAAAAGAAACGCCCCGGTTGTATTTTTGTAAATAACAAGATAAATAAGCCGTGTGATTCAATTTATTTTATGTATATATTTCATTTAAACATATGCTAGCATAAATGCATTGTCAAAACAAATCTCATTAAAGTTGTTTTGTCTCAGTAGAGATTGAAATAAAACGTATTGAGAATCCCAGTTCACACATTTAGTATCGAGTATGTCCTTCATTACTATTGACACATGCCACACACTGACTGTGCATCGAAATAATCCTGTAAGCGCTGCACGGAGTTCAGGCACTGTACGCGGGGGTTGAAGACGGCTATAAACACGTCTACCTAACTCATCCCAAAGATGTTCAATTGCAAGAGGTCCGGGGACATTGCTGGCCAATCAAGAACTTGAACTCCATTAGCCTGTAGGAAATTCATCCCACAGGCGCGCGGGGTGAGGTCTAGCATTGTCTTGTTGCAAAATACCATACCATACCACGGAAGTTCCGCTGCATGAACGGTATAACAACAGGTTGTAAAACATCATTCACATAAGAAACAGCAGTAACATTACGAACGAGTATAACAAGTGGTGTTTTATGAAATCTGCTTATGCCGCCCAAAACATGAACACTACCACCTCCCCATCGATTTACCTCCTGTATACAACATTTGGCATACCTCTCACCCCGTCTCCGCCACACACGTTGTCTTCCATCAGCCTGCACAACATTAAACTTAGATTCATCAGAGAACAACACCTGGCCCTATTGTCATAAATCGAAAGTGGTGCCTCGCCCAACGTAAACGGTTTCGTCTATGCGCCCTAGTAAGTGGGGTCTTCTTGCATGGTCTTCGGGCCTTTAGTCCTGCATGTTGCAAACGGTTGATGACAGTAGCTGGATGTATACTTCGCCTAAAAAACCGATACATGCAGGATATTATAAAATTTTGACAAAAATTAAATTAGCTTTTTTTCTTGTTCTTTTTTAGCTCACCTGGCTACGCCAGGGTGAGCTTTTCTGATCAATGATTGTCCGTCGTCCGTCAACATTTTGATTCAAATGACATCTCCTCTGAAACCTCTAGGCCAATGTTGATAAAACTATGCAGGAATGTTCCTTGCATGAAGCTGTACCAAAATTGTTCAAAGAATTCCATTCCATGCAGAACTCTGGTTGCTATGGCAACAAATAGGAAAAACTTTAAAAATCTTCTTCTCTGAAACCACAAGGCCTAGAGCTTAGATATTTGGCATGTAGCATTGTCTAGTGGACCTCTACCAAGAATGTTCAAATTATGAG
This sequence comes from Saxidomus purpurata, assembly GCA_022818135.1. NCBI lineage: Eukaryota > Metazoa > Mollusca > Bivalvia > Venerida > Veneridae > Saxidomus > Saxidomus purpurata. Next base: position 11,704,390 of record JAFMSR010000018.1, read on the forward strand.
CCCCGGGTCAAAATTGACCCTGCACTGGGGGTCACTTAGTTTTGCATAGGAATATATAGGAAAAACTTTTAAAAATCTTCTTCTCTGAAACCACAAGGCCTAGAGCTTAGATATTTGGCAAGTAGCATTGGCTAGTGGACCTCTACCAAGAATGTTCAAATTGTGACCCCCGGGTCAAAATTGACCCCGCACCAGGGGTCACTTAGTTTTGCATAGGAATATATAGGAAAAACTTTAAAATTCTTCTTTTCTGAAACCACAATGCCTAGAGATTAGATATTTGGCTTGTAGCATTGGCTAGTGGACCTCTACCAAGATTGTTCAAATAATGACCCTCGCGTCAAAATTGACCCCGCACAGAGGGTCACTTAATTTTACATAGGCTTATATAGTAAATACTTTAAAAATCTTCTTCGTTGAAACCACAAGGCCTAGAGCTTAGATATTTGGCATGTAACATTGGCTAGTGGACCTCTACCAAGATTGTTCAAATTGTGACCCCCGGGTCAAAATTGCCCCGCACCGGGGTCACTTAGTTTTACATAGGCTCATATATGGAAAACTTTTAAAAATCTTTTTTCTCTGAAACCACAAGGCCTAGAGCTTAGATATTTAGCATGTAGCATTGCCTAGTAGACCTCTTCAAAGTTTGTTCAAATTATGCCCCTGGGGTCAAAATTGACTGTGCCCGGGGGTGATCTTCCACCAGGCAAGTGGACTTGTACCAAGGTGAGCGATATAGGGCCATCTTGGCCCTCTTGTTTAAACTTAATCAAAAACAATTGCAAGCACTTACCCGTGTCTGCCAACGGTTTGATGAGACACTTTTGTTGCCGGCATGAATTGGTCTCGAAGATGGGTAAGGCGTATTATTCGGTCTTGTCTGGCAGTGGTTATTCTAGGTCTGTCTGCTCGTGGCCTGTCGTTAACAGCGCCGGTCAATCATACACGTACAGACAAACGTTTAATTGTCGTCAAACATCGCAATTATAATGTCTCGCGACGCCTTGTTTTGAGGTTCGGCCTGGAGCATACCAAGGGCCTGATTACGCTCGTCATTGCTTAGTCTTGGCATATCGTATAGCATAAATTTTAATCAAGTAGTGTGTTTTTCCGATAACATGAATGCCAATGACACAAGGAAACCCATTTCCGATCGTAAACAGAGAATATCTCGATTTGCACGTGCAAAATATTGAATTTTGATAAAATAGTCATAACATAAATACGGTCCATGATTTCATAGACTAATCACATGTTATGGAAAGCCATACAAGCCATTAAAAGGTACAATATGTAGATTTTGGAAAAGATTAATTTGATATTGAAAAAAATCAATTTTCTGGAAAAGGACGTTTCTTTTTCGGTTCAGTGTATATGGTTTCTATTGGACAAATTCTACCAAAGTGATGGCTTTTGTTTGATTGATATGTACAAATGTAATCATTTCTGACTCTTGTCAAATTTTGAAAACCTGGTTTTGTCACATTTTTTGTTAAACATTGCATTATTGGTCTAACACATTTACATTAACTACATATTGAGGGTTGACTGCAAAACTGTTACTTATTTGAAACAAATATTGGCTTAACAGTTGAAAATTGTGGTCAACCCCCGAAATGAACAAGTTCTGTTGAATGTTGGCCCCCCCTTTTTTTGGTTTTCCCCCTCCCCCCCCTATATTTTTTAATAAAAAAAAAAAAAAAATTTTTTTTTTATAAAAAATAATATTTTTTTTTTTTTTTTTTTTTTTTCCCCCCCCCCCCCCCCCCCCTTTGGGGGGGGCAATACTATTACAACTATGTTAGTAGCCAATGTTAATATTATAAAGTAATTACAATAAAAATTTTTTTAGCAAAACAAGTGTTTATTGATACCGTGTATCTTAAAGAAAATCTTTGTTTTGTTTCTTCAGTAATAAAAGTGATGTTGTAGAAAGTCTGGCAGAGGTATACAACACAGGAACTTTTGTTCAAATTCGAGAAATGCAGCTGATTGAAAGCAAGATGAGAATGACTATACAGGGACATAGAAGGTAATATTACAGTCCAACATCCCTAAATGTCACCTCCATAGAGCAACACTCTCCCTAAAGACACACATTTTCTTTCTGATGTGTCATTTGAGTAAGGAATTGACTTCTCTAGAACAACACTTCTCTATGTACAACAAACACATTTCTGTGTTCCCAAGGGTGTTCACTCCTGAGATGTTGCACTATACATTGTTTGTTTATTCACACATGTACAGTTCATGAACTTAAATGATGCATGATTTACTACACATTCCTACTGGTATTTACATATACCTGTATATCCATAAATTACTGCAACAGCTACATTTGTATGGAGTTTCTGCCCTTTTATTGTAAAGATTTCCTGAATTTGTACCCACTCTTAGACTTGCTGTAATAATTTTCATCAATATTTCATTCATGTTTTGTTTCGATGTTTGTCGACTTAGAATAGTGGTATTTTTTTGGTTTTCCTTACCTCCATTACCTATGAATGTAATTTTCATAGTGCTTGAGTTATGTCCCTTGAAAGGCTTTGATAGATAAAATTGCATGAGTTAGTGATGTCACTTCTGTTATTTGATTATTGATAAGAAAAAACTCTTAGACGGCAGACAGTGGTAACCCAGTTACAGTCAGTGTTAAAAAAAGAAAGGTGCTTGAAAATATTTTGATTCTGAACATAAAGCCTTTTTTACTTTTTGATACATTCACATACTTGACTGATTTTTTAAAGACCTTGGGAAACATTTGGAAAAGAAACTGCATATAGCATATACATGTATCATCAGTAAATGTTGCATTATATGTTTCAGGGTATCTATATTAAGACAGCTGTCAGAGTCAGATCGTGATGATAGTTCAGAGGGTAAGTATGTGGCATTATAAAACATAAAATTGAAACTTAAAAGTTACATTACTGTTCAAAATGGTCCCAACATAAAAAAAAAAATTTTAAAAAAAAAATCCTAAAAAAAAAAAAAAAAAAAAAAAAAAAAAAATTATTTTTTTTTTTTTTTTATAAAAAAAAAAAAAAAAAAAAAAAAAAATATTAATATTTTTTTTTTTTTTATTTTTTTTTTTTTTTTTTTTAGAAATAAACTATCATTGAAATTCATATATTTTGTTTATAACTTTATTAATATTAATTAATTTAAGTGTTAAATGATTACTGAATGTTTTCCTTAAAACTATGATAGTGACTTTGAAGGGTAATAATCTGTTTAAAGTATCTAGTCATACGATACAAGTGTGACTTCATATGGTTCAGAAGGTGTCTCTTAGCACAGAATGTCTTCTGACTGCTGAGTGAACATCGCTTTAATGGTTAAAATGGCTCGAGGAAATAATGGGCCAGTCCGATGTATCAGTCTAAATATTGCATCAGATTTTCTGAATTTTTGTTCTGTTTACAGGACAGAAAAAAGAGCGATTACCCAGAATCACTAGGAAAGAAAGAAGAAATGGACGTTTGAAGAAAGAAGAGACCGAAAACACTGAAGTTGAAGGTTTCTTGCAATTTTCTGTTAATGTTTCATAGAATCCCAAAGAAAGAAGTTTAGGGAATTTTTTTCGTCCCATCGTGTTTGGTGCAGAATTGTAAATCAATATTTCACAAATATTGACTTATGATTTTGGTGAATATCCAAATCTTTGGACCTGAAGAATGTGATGTTTACCTAGGTCAAAGGCAGAGGTGAATATCATGTGTCTCAGGTCCATAGATATGGATATTCACTGAAATCATCAGTCAATATGTGTTTCATTGTATGAATACGACAGACATCGCCATTTAGCAACATTGATGTAAAACTTTATTAATAGTCTGAATAAATATATTATTGTATACATTCAAACTTGTTTGAAACAAAAACATAAATCTTATACTTGTAAATTTTACTCAAAGTAATGAATATGGTAAGCAAACAAAATTATTTTGTCAGTTGCAGTAACACGCATAATTCTTGAAGTCATTTTGGCAACTGGATAGCAGTCAGACATGCGGCTAATGTCACATGCTTGTGTTAACATAGTGTCATGGAAATTTATATGTATATCCATAAACATGTACATGTGATTGCTAGAATCACATTTGGTTAAACCATTTGCCGGGATTTGATGAAAATGTGGTAGACTTTCATGTATTCATTATAATAGCATTCTTTACAGATCAACACACAGCAAGAGATGAGATGTTGAAGGCACATGAACCAGAAGGTTTACTGATGGTGGAAACTGAAAATGTAAAACATGAACCCTACAAAACAACTGATGAAATAAAGGTAGAAACCATGTGAATTTTTATACCCCCGAAACGAAGTTTGGGGGGGGGTATATAGGAGTCAACCGGTGGTTGGTCAGTCGGTCTGTTGCATTTTCCTTGTCTGGAGCATAACTTTAAAATTACTAGTTGGAATTCAATACAACTTCATACAATGGTCAAGCACATTGAGAGGAAGTGCAGTGCACAAGAACCATGACTCCATCTTGACACATTACAGAGTTATTGCCCTTTGTTACTTTTCCTTGTCCGGAGCATAACTTGAAAACTACAGGTGGGAATTCAATACAACTTCATACAATGGTCAAGCACAATAAGAGGAAGTGCAGTGTACAAGAACCATAACTCTGTCTTGGGTAATTACAGAGATATTGCCCTTTGTAACTTTTCTTTGTCCTGAGCATTACTTGAAAACTACTGGTTGGAATTCAATACAACTTCATACAAGTTATTGCCCATTTTAACTTTTCCTTGATGCAGAGCATAACTTGAAAACTATTGGTTGGAATTAAATACAACTTCATACAATGGTCCAGCACAATGAGAGGAAGTGCAGTGCAAAGAACCATAACTCTATCTTGACAAATTACAGAGTTATTGCCATGAACAATATCTCTTTTTTATTTATTTTTTGCAAGGTATTCTGTTACTACGAACTTCCTCAGTTTATAAAGCAGTCTTTCGGGGGTATTAATCACATTTAGTGATAGCTCTATTTTTTCGAACTCTTTCTTGAGCTGTACAGAGTTATAGCCGTTTTTGTGGGTCCGTCTCTTCCAATTTTGTCCGGACCATATCTTATTCATGCATGGAGGGATTTTGATGTTACTTGGCACACAATGTTCTACCATCATGAGAGGAAGTGAAATGCGCAAGAACCAGGTCCCTAGGTCTAAGGTCAAGGTCACACTTGGAGGTTAAAGGTCAAATTCAAGATGACTTTTTCCTTGGAGCATATCTTTTTAATGCATGGAGAGATTTTAATTTAATTTGGCACAAACGTTCACCATCATGACAGGGAGTGTCATGCACAAGAACCAGGTCCCTAGGTCTTAAGTCAGGTCACACTTAGAGGTTAAAGTTCAAAGTCAAGAATATCTTTGTCTGGAGCATTTCTTCTTCATGCATGGAGGGATTTTGATGTTACTTTGTACAAATGTTCACCACCATGCGCTACCCTTGTTTTAGAATTACTTCCCTTTTTTGTTACTATAAATAGCTTATATTGTAACTTTTTTATTACTGGCTGTAGAGAAAAATCGAGACCACTTTTCTGTGGTACAACTTGCATGTTACATCTAATATTTAGGTGTATTTTGACCCATCTCTTCTTGGTAAGGAGTTAGCCCTTTTGACATATGTGGGCTCGACATGTTGCACGTGGGCATCTAGTTTTTACAAAGCGATCAATAAAATAAAGGTAGAAGGCATGTGAAATGTAAATTATAATGTCTTGACCAAATTCAATGACAACTTTGATCAACACATGCACACCAGAGTTATAACCCTTGAATTGCCAAAATTTCACCAGATTAGCACATTTTCCTCTTTATATTGAATAGTGTTTATCCAATCAATTCCAACTTGGTCAAAATGTGTATGGCCATTATACACCAAAGGTTTGATCCTTAGATTGCAGAAATTCCATCAAATTTGCTCTCCAACTCAAATAATTTTATTATTCAGACATCTCAAAATCTTGTCAAAATGTTTATGGATATAAAATCATAGCAAAGTGGGATAACAAGCCTAGATAAGTTATTGCTTATGTCCCTTGAGTTGCAGATATTGTGCCTAATTTGTATTGTATTATTCACTCCTCACCAATTTTGGTCACAATGATTATGAGCAAAAAATCTCTCTAAGTGGGATAACCGAGATACTCTTTGCTTCAATTGATGAAATTCTCTCTAAATAGCATTGTCCATTAGAAACCCTCTATGCAGTCTGTACCAAGGAAATCTCAGTTTTTATTAGCACAATTATTTTTTTTAATCGGCCACATTGCCCCAGTCATGCCACTATGTACAACTTTTGTTGATCAAGTGTTTTATTTACCATTACATTTATGGCTTGTTTTACAGCAACAGTGTCCTGCATATTTTCTGACACATCAACACTCTTAGTTATTTATAACCCATTTATATACTCATGCCCTGTGTCTGTTACAATAAATACCTTTTCAAACAGCAATTCTTCAAAGCAGAGGAAAAATACAATGCCGTCTGATCATGATTTAAGTAGTCAGCTTTTTATATCTAATTTCTGCCAAACACCCCTATTCAAGGAAATACACTTGCCCAAATTTGAAGTCAGAAGATTCAATTGTAGAAATTTAGGTAGAAATGGGCTGAATTCTACTGAGGAAATAAAGAAGCAGTGAAAAGCAGTGATAATAAACAAACATGTACCTGACAAAACTACTGATGAAATAAAGGATTTTGTCATAGCCTTAATAACCTACTGATGGATAAAAGACAAAATTTTATGCTATTTTGAAACATGGATGTTTCAAAGTACCAATGAAGTGATGATATGTCTCTCGTAAAACTGTTAAACACAACCCTTTTATAACAAACGTGCAGCTGATGTGAAGGGGTGTGTCTTATTAAACATTAACTTTACAAAATCATGTCAATCCAAGTCATTTGTGTGGTAAATGTCACATATTGCCATTTTACTTACGTATATTTGTTATAAGTAAATACACGTTTTTATACTGTTACAGGCTTTAACAGCAGGAGTTGTGCAAACAATCAGGGACATCAATGTTATGAATCCATATTTCAGGTATTTAAACAGTAACCAAGTTCCATAGTAACAGTAAATAAATAATTTGTGTCTTGTGACAGTGTTGGTCCACTTGTTACATGTGAAGTAAATAAATATTGACCAACGTTTATCTAAGTGTCAGAGAATCAATAATTTCTTGATATTTATATCCTATTACACTTATTAAGGGGCAAAACACATACCCTGTCATCAAAATAAACAAGTTCTTTTTAGCTCACCTGGCTATGCCAGGGTGAGCTTTTCTGATCGATGATTGTCCGTCGTACGTCGTCCGTCAACATTTTGATTCAAATGACATCTCCTCTGAAACCTCTAGGCCAATGTTGATAAAACTATGCAGGAATGTTCCTTGCATGAAGCTGTACCAAAATTATTCAAAGAATTCCATTCCATGCAGAACTCTGGTTGCTATGGCAACAAATAGGAAAAACTTTAAAAATCTTCTTCTCTGAAACCACAAGGCCTAGAGCTTAGATATTTGGCATGTAGCATTGTCTAGTGGACCTCTACCAAGATTGTTCAAATTATGACCCCCGGGTCAAAATTGACCCCGCGCGGGTGGGCACTTAGTTTTTGCATAGGCATATATAGGAAAAACTTTAAAAATTTGTTTCTCTGAAACCACAAGGCCTAGAGCTCTTTCTTATTTTTAGCTCTGGAGCTTAGATTTTTGGCATGTAGCATTGCCTAGTAGACCTCTTCAAAGTTTGTTCAAATTATGCCCCTGGGGTCAAAATTGACCTTGCCCGGGGGGGGATCATTTCTTTTTCAAAGGCGTATATAGGAAAACTTTTTTGGTATATAACATTATCTAGTGATCTTCCACCAGGCAAGTGGACTTGTACCAAGGTGAGCGAGCGAATAGGGCCATCTTGGCCCTCTTGTTAATTGTGACTCCCAGAGATATTTTTTAGAATAAAACCAGTACCAGGAACACAAACTGTCTCTGATGGTACTTATGTTACCAAAACACAATGCATTTAGCTTGTTATAGTAACTGTTGTTCATGGTTATGTATACATGATAAATAAATGAATATTTGAACAACAACCTCAATTTTTGTTTTAGTACTAACTTTAAAAAAAAAAAAAAAATTTTTTTTTTTTTTTAAAAAAAAAAAAAAAAAATAAAAAAAAATATAATTATTTTTTTTTTTATTATTTTTTTTTAAAAAAAAAATAATTTTTTTTTATAATAAAAAAAAAAAAAAAAAAAAATTTTATTTATATAATATTATTTTTTTTTTTTTTTTTTTTTTTTTTTTTTTTTTTTTTTTCCTTACAAAAAAAAAAATTTTTTTTTTATTATTAATAAAAAATAAAAAAAAAAAAAAAAAAAAAAAAAAAAAAAAAATTTTATTATAAAATATATTAATAATAAACAAAATAAATATTTTTTTTTTTTTTTTTTTTCCTTGTCCAGATCATAACTTGAAAACTACTGGTTGGAATTCAGTACAACCTCATACAATTGTAAAGCAAAGTAAGAGGAATTGCAGTGTACAAGAACCATAACTTTATCTTGACTCATAAGAGAGTAGTTGCCCTTTGTTACTTTTCTTTGTCCAGAGCGTAACTTGAAAAACACTGGTTGAAATTCAATACGACTTTATATAATGGTCGAGCACACTTGAGAGGAAGTGCAGTGTGCAAGAACCATAACTGTATCTTGACTGATTACAGAGTTATTGCCCTTTGTTACGTTTCCATATCTGGAGCATAACTTGAAAACTGCTGGTTGGAATTCAGTACAACATCATATAATGGTAAAGCACAATGACAGAAAGTGCAGTGTACAAGAACCATAACTATATCTTGACTCATTACAGAGTTATTGCCAAGAAGCATAACTCTTTTTTAAGTTATTTTACAAGGTATTCTGTCACTAAAAACTTTTTAAGTTTACAAAGCTTTGCGGGGGTATTAATCACATTTAGTGATAGGTATAGTTATTGTCAAGCTGAAATGAGGTGTTTGAATTCTGTAGGACCTGTTATAAATTACAGAATAATTAAGATCAGACATGATTATATACATCAACTTTCTTTAGTGCTTACGAAAATTGATCCTTATAAGATTAACATATTTAACATAGATTCATTGTGCTTATATATGTATCAGTTCCATTACTGTTTTCCACAGTGCAAGTCTGGCAATCCAAGTTGGTGAGAGAGTCATTGACAACCCAGTGTTTCTAAGTGACATGGGTAAGTTTCCACTCAGTAGATTGGTAAACTCTTTATTTGATGATGTATACACTAAATACTGTATTCTGATTTTCCCCTCTTGTTAGCTTGGTGTAATAGGTCTAATTTCATCTTTTGTTAGCTAGGTGTAAAAGGTCTAAATTTATCACTTGTTAGTTAGATGTAATAGGTCTAATTTCATCTTTTGTTGGCTAGGTGTATACGGTTAGGTTTAAATTCATTTTTGTCAGCTAGGTGTAATTGTGGCAGAATTGGATTACTTCAAGACGCATGTTCTACTGTTATTTAACCTGTTGTACAATGTAACCAATTTCTGTCACATAGTGTTCAAGGGATTGTTGAAAATATCTGACTTTTAACCAAATAACTTTTAAAAGCTGATAAAATTTGCTCTTGCTTAAAACCTTATCTTTTGAACACTTTGGTAAATATTATTATACTGGTCTCAGACTGTTACTATTACTGTTAAAATTTTGTTTGCTACATGCAAACATTACCAGAGTTATCGTAAAATATGCTTAAAAAGTGTCCTGTTTTAGGACACGAACCAGTATAGAATGTAACAGTTATGGCACAACAGTAATCTAGCTGATTTCTGACATAGAAAAATATAAAACTGTTTAACTAATGTGCACTGTGTTTGTTCTGTACAGACGTTTATTTCACTATTTCTAGGAGCTGCAATGACGTCTGCAGAACCTGAAGAGCTTCAAAAAGTTCTCGAGGAAAGAAATGTAAGATACTTTAACACTTATATACAACATGCATGCATTTATTTCTCAATTAATCTTGGCTTTTGACAGAAAGTTTTTCCAATCGGCATTACTTACTATTATAGCTCATCGGGATCATTTATCAAATCCACAGTAAGATATAACATCATCACATTTGCGCCTCAGGGTCTGATGTTTGCATCCCAGTAGACTGGAGTTTAATCCCTGATAAATTCACAAGTAGACTGGAGTTTAATCCCTGATAAATTCACATTGTCAAGCTCCCTGATGCAACAAATGCTGTATTCTACCCAGTTTTAATGTAAATTTCTGACTCTTTCTTTCAAAAGTGATTGGTTTTGATCAAAGATTGCGTCTTTAGTATGATTAATCTAATTTGAGAGAATGTTTCCCAAGCGAATTAAGATAAACCTAGCCTCATCACAGTATAGTTTGTAAGAACATTTAACCCTTACCCTGCTAGTGGCAAATGATTCTGTCTTTACAACCAATGCAGATCATGAGCAGCCTGATCATAATCTGCACTGTTCACTATTCAGTTGTTAAATTTCACCGAGTACCCCTTTGAACAGCTAATGGTATCTTCCAAATTAAAAGATGGGCAAGTCCATTTTGGAAATTTAGCGTGGTAAGGGTAAAGAAATTTGTCATCAATCTAGGTGTTGAAGTTTTGTCATCAATCTAGGTGTGGAAGTTTTGTCATCAATCTAGGTGTGGAAGATTTGTCATCAATCTAGGTGTGGAAGTTTTGTCATCAATCTAGGTGTGGAAGTTTTTGTTCATTACAGATTCCTCAGAGACTTATGATGGCATTATCATTGTTGAAGAAAGAGTACGAGTTAAGTAAACTGCAGCAAAAGATTGGAAGAGAGGTAAGTTTTCGCAGTATACACAAGTGTTACTTAGGTATATTGAAAGTGATTAGTGATTATTTTACACCACCCCACTTTCAAAATTAATAAGGAAGAATGTTTTACATATATATTTGTTTTCCTGTCATTCTGTCAATGATTGGCCAAATTGTTCTCATAGAACAACCTGAGAATCATATGGCTTACACTCTTGAACAGACTTCACATGATTGTTGCATAGAACAAGTGAATCACTGATTATGTGGTTGCTGCAGCCGGCCTCATGGTTCATTTCACATAACATTTGTACTAGTTACATGAAGAGGGACAGTCGTGGTTTACAAACAGAATTTGAAGTTTGTTTATAAGGAGGTAGGGGCCACTTTATGGTAAAATCAGTATGAGAAAGTGGAAACATGTTATAAATCTTATTCAGTTTACATACGATAAAGTCAAATATTAACTGTCATTTTAACATCTATGGTGGTCAGAATTTTGTGAAAGTCTTTCACATAAAATTCTGATTTTATAGTTTTAAAATTGTCATGTATACAATACTACTATTTTGTTTAACATAGTGTTGTATTAATGTGGTATAATTTGTTTGTAATAGTGCTGTTTTCCTGCTTAGGTTGAAGAAAAGGTAAAAAAGCAACACAGAGAGTACATACTACGTGAACAACTTAAAATCATCAAGAAAGAGCTAGGTCTAGAGAAAGATGACAAAGATGCCATTGGAGATAAATTTAGAGATAGACTCAAGGTTCGTATGCTTACATAAGTTCTGGCCACTTTTTGACACAAACTGGTTTTAAGGTTGTTTGGTAAGAGGTCAAGGTTGCAGTGACTTTGAAGGGTAAGACCCTTTCTGATCAGGAACTTTGGAATGCTTTGGATCATCATTCTTGATAGGTAGGTTGATCACGGTTACACTGGGGGAGGGGGGTGGGGCCAATGTTCATTTCATGAGACTATATATCTTATCCACTTTAACTCCTGAACCACTTTCCTCATTTCAAAATCATGGCTCAAATCTTCACCATTTTGAAGAGATGTGCAGAACATATTTATAATTTAGGTATTTATTTTATCGCTTTCATATTTTGTACTTGTGTACATTATCATTGGGTGATTGCTTATATTTAATTTAAAATCATGTCTCCTTCTACACTAAGAGTTATCATTCGTTGAGTCAAATCACTTTCAGTGATAGATCTGATTATGTCAATAGGTCAAAGGTTGTGGTTGCAGAGATTTATTCTTGTGAAAAAATCAGTTGGTAATAAAACCACTATTTTGTCAGTTGTTGTTAAACTCACATGTATATACCAGTAGACAGACAGTTGTTCCCTCAGAGGATAAATGGGTCTGTTTTCCACCTTATACAGATCTCATTAGTAAAATGAGGTGAGCCAAAAATCTGATGAATGCTTTTAAGTAATTAAATGTATGTAAAAGTGAATATCTGGCATGTTTTGCAGGATCTAGTTGTACCAGAACATGTGATGACAGTGATCAATGAAGAACTCAACAAGCTTGCAACACTTGACAATCATTCCTCAGAATTCAAGTAAGTGGATATGTATGGCTATTGTTTGAGGTTCTAGCTATATTTTAGTTTTGTGCTGTTTTTTGCGAAATTTGCAGTCATGTGACAACTTAGGCGTGGTATGCTGCTTGATGTGAACGCTCTTGGAGGCACGTTTTTAACTGTGGTGTCATGAAAATTGGTCCGACTTTATTTTGATGAGCTCTAGGTTGAGTTAAAAACTAGGTCCCATAAACAGGGTGTGTTAATTTTGCCCATTGACTAGGGTGAGCAATACAAGGCCATTGTTTCGATTGATTAAGAAGTTTTTAGCTGTGGTGTCATGAAAATTGGTCGTCGACTTTAGTTTTGATGAGCTCTAGGTTGAGTTAAAATCAGGTCACAGGTCCCATAAACAGGGTGTGACGCAAAATCAATAAAACCCTGGCAGAATTTGATAATACTTCCCCAAGTGATAAGTATGCCTAGTTGTGCAGGTACGGCGGCAGGCGCGAGGTAAAATTTGTGGACAAAAGGCCATTGTTTCAGTAAATTATTCTTCACACATGTGATAAATACAATGCCTATTTGTGTTTTTTGTTTTTTTTTTTTTTTTGTGGAAAAAATGAAGTTAAGGAGTTCTTGAGATGGTAAAATCTTGTGGCGCTAAATCTCAACCCTGGTCAGAATTTAATGATATTTCACACAAGTGATAAGTACAATGCGTAGTTGTGCAGGTCCAGTTTCGGCTCTAGGTCGGCCAGTCAAGGGGTAATGGATGTATCAAAATCTTGTTAATTTTCAAAGTAAAGCCCCTGTCCATCTTTTTTTTATCCCCCACACAATTTAAACCCCCCCCCCCCCTTTTTGCATGGTCCAGGTTTCGGGTCTGTAGTCAAGTCAAGGCCAGAGGGCAAAATCTCGAAATCTTTATAACCCCCACACACACAAAACCCCAAAATTTAAAATTATAAAACGGACAAACGCGCCATTGCTAGATCAAAGGTCACAGGGGCTTGAGATAGTAAAATTTGTGTGCTTTTCACCCCAAACCCCCTCCGAAAAAATTTTTTTATTTTTCCAAAGGTGCGGGTCATAATTAACCCAATACTACAAAATTTTAAATACTGTGTCGGGGATTTGGGGTACACCTCAGCATTTTGAAAGAAATGTATTTGTGTTAAGAAGCCAGTGGTTCTGCTGGAGTTCAAACAAATACTAGTCTGATAAAAATGCCAGATTTAAAAATAGATTTGTTACGTTCTTTTCTCAGTGTAACCAGAAATTACCTGGACTGGTTAACCAATCTACCATGGGGTAAATACAGTGAGGAGAACCTAGATCTGACACAGGCCAAAGATATACTCGAGGAGGACCACTATGGTATGGAGGATGTGAAAAAGAGAATATTGGTAAGGCTAACACCAAGACATAAACCTATATGGTAGACAGTGCAGTGAAATTGTCACATATCTAAACCACTTGTATGGTTTCAAAACAGAAAATTATCAATAGAAATGTGAGACGCTTTCTTGAATAAATATCAGGAATTTTATTTAAAGACAATTGAACAAGAACGGGGAATAAATATCAGATTCCTGCCTTATGGTTACTGTTATTTCACCCCTTTCAGAGAAAGTTTTGTATTAAAGTAAGTACGAAACCCTCTAAACTATTTTGTCAGGGGTTATCAGTAAAACAGAGGACTAATAGTATGAAAAATGTGTAAGTACAATGTAAGTTAAATGCTCTGAGAAATGAGAATTATATAATAAAATTCATGTTCTGTTTTTATGCAGGAATTTATTGCCGTGAGTCAGTTGAAAGGGTCCACACAAGGCAAGATTCTTTGTTTTCATGGCCCCCCAGGGGTTGGAAAAACTAGTATTGCAAAGTCTATTGCCAGGGCTCTGCACAGGGAGGAATTTAGTTTATGACTGTCAAGTGGAAATAATGGAGATGTGGAAATGTGTGTGAGAAATTTGCTAATTCAGAACTAATTTGCACATGCCGTTTACAGTATTAAGATATTTTTGCAATGTTCTGACACGCATACATACAAACTGCTTTTGGCGATACTAAAATATTTTCGCAAGCTAAACACTTTGAGTCACAAATTTGTGAACTTTTCGTCCTGCTAGTATACTCACTTATACAGTATAATTACCAAACTTCAGGAAATGTTTAAATCTACTGCTTACGCATGTAATGATTAGCAATAACATTTGCTATTTTAACATCAAACTCGTGACTTTTTCCAGTAATTTAGGCTTGGTGTTTAGTATTTTAAATTTTCCTTTCTGTTTTTCAGTATTTCAGATTTAGTGTTGGAGGAATGACAGATGTTGCAGAGATCAAAGGTCATCGTCGTACTTATGTTGGTGCCATGCCTGGAAAAATGATCCAGTGTCTGAAGAAAACCAAGACAGAAAATCCACTTGTTCTGATTGATGAGGTATGGTATAGGTAATCAGGTTCTGATAGTTAAAGTATGGTATAGGTAATCAGGTTCTGATTGATGAGGTATGGTATAGGAAATCAGGTTCTGATTGATGAGGTATGGTATAGGTAATCAGGTTCTGATTGATGAGGTATGGTGTAGGTAATCAGGTTCTGATTGTTAAGGTATGGTATAGGTAATCAGGTTCTGATTGTTGAGGTATGGTGTAGGTAATCGGGTTCTGATTGTTATGTATGGTAAAAATAAGGTAGTGAGGTATGGTATAGGTAATCAGGTTCTGATTGTTGAGGTGTGGTGTAGGTAATCAGGTTCTGATTATTGTAGGGTTGTGGTGTAGGTAATCAGGTTCTGATTGTTGAGGTGTGGTGTAGGTAATCAGGTTCTGATTGTTGAGGTGTGGTTTAGGTAATCAGGTTCTGATTGATGAGTTCTTTCTGTCAAGGTCATGCCTGAAGGTCAAAGGATCGAGTCTTGCATTTTGTGTCTTTTTCAAATGAATCCCTTTCACATTCTTTTATGACAGAGGATATACTTACTGCGTTCAGACTGCCATGTTTAGCCTTTTGCTTCAAACAAACAAAGGACAATTTGTCCTAATTTAGCCAGTTGCTGTCTCAATAACATGGAGCAGGGCTTCGATAATTGTCGGTTTTTCGGTTCTTGACCGAATTTTTACTTCAAGAACCAATTCACAACCCTGAAAGGCCATTTTAAATCAGCCTGAGAATGTTTACATTTTCAGTCCCTAAATGCAGATTTCCCTTATTATCAACAAAATTTCATACCTATTAAATATTTTTGAATGAGATGACAGCAGAAAACCACGTCTGTTAAAAATCCAATGAAATAATTATACTTTGTAGACATGTCACTTGTCAATGGTAACTTTTTTTTAGCTCACCTGGCACAAAGGATATTAGGATCACTCACCGTCGGGGGTCCGTAGTTCATCGTCTGTCCGTCAGTCCACCATTTCCTTCAAACGACATCTCCTCTGAAACCACTGGGTGACTGGGCCAATGTTGATGAGACTGTTCCTTGCACGAAGCTC
Source organism: Saxidomus purpurata (assembly GCA_022818135.1). Lineage (NCBI taxonomy): Eukaryota > Metazoa > Mollusca > Bivalvia > Venerida > Veneridae > Saxidomus > Saxidomus purpurata. The sequence goes on from JAFMSR010000018.1 coordinate 11,720,309, forward strand.
TATCAAATTTGATCAAAGAATTCCATTCCATGCAGAACTCTGGTTGCTATGGCAACAAATAGGAAAAACATAAAAAATCTTCTTCTCTAAAACCACAAGGCAGAGAGCTTAGATATTTTGCATGTGGCATTGTTTAGCGGACTTCTAAAGATTGTTCAAATTATGACCCCTGCGTCAAAATTGACCCCGCCCAGGGGGTCACTTTGTTTTACATAGGCTTATATAGGAAAAAACTTTAAAAATCTTCTTCTCTGAAACCACAAGACCTAGAGATTAGATATTTGGCATGTATAAATGCCTAGTGGACCTCTACTAAAATTGTTCAAATTATGACCACCAGGTCAAAATTGACCCCTCCAGGGGGTCATTTGATTTTACAGAAGCTTATACAGGAAAAACTTTAAAAATCTTCTTCTCTGAAACCACAGGGCCTAGAGCTTAGATATTTAGTATGTAACATTGCCTAGTAGATTTCTTTAAAGTTTGTTAAAATCATACCCCTAGGGTCAGTATTGGCTCCGCCCAGGAGGTCACATGTTTTACAAAGACGTATATAGGAAAACCTATTTGGTATGTAATATTGTCTTGTGGTCTTCCACCTACTTTGTTCAAATCATGCCTCTTGGGTCAAAATTGACCACACCCATTAGGCAAGTGGACTTCTATTCAGGTGAGCGATATAGGGCCATCATGGCCCTCTTGTTTCTTAAACACTATAAGTTTATCTGTATATATACATTTTAGGTAGACAAAATAGGCAAGGGTTACCAAGGAGACCCAGCATCAGCACTGTTGGAATTACTGGACCCTGAACAAAATGCCAACTTTCTGGACCATTACCTTGATGTAAACATTGACCTGTCAAAGGTAAATACTAAGAATTTTATGAAGAATTTTATGACGAATTTTATGATAGTAATGATGTGCCATTTACAAGACCCGTGTCCAAGTCTCGAAAGTCAGGGTTATTAAATCTGTATTCAGAAGCATTTCCCGTATCTCCTTTTATCTTCAGTTATATGATCGAATATTTCATCAATTAGGACGCATGGAATTCACATGTAACATAGCATTTGCAATCATTATAACTCTGCCCTTTTGGTAGACAAACATAGGGGGTAGTGACTTATCTTGTTTTTGTTCATCAGTACACCAGTATTACAATGTCTTCTCTACCATTGTAGGTGTTATTCATCTGTACTGCCAATATCTTAGATACTATCCCAGAGCCGTTGAAGGACAGAATGGAACTTATAGATCTGTCAGGTTATGTGGCTGAGGAAAAGCTAGCCATTGTTGGAGAATATATATTTTTTTTTTTTTTGTTTAAGGGGGCTAGCCATTGCTCAGGTAAGAACTTAAAGTCTGTCAGGTTATTGGTAAAGTTAGCCATGACCTGGTAGGAACTTATAGATATGTCTGGTTGTGTTGCTGAGAAAAAGTTAACCATTGCTTTGTAAAAAAATAAAAAGGTTTGTGGCTGAGGAAAAGCTAGCCATGCTCTGGTAATTGGTTAGTTAGTGAGGAAATTATAGCTCTGGTAGTTACAAGTTGTATTTATGTGGCTGAGGAGAGGTTAGCCATTGCTCTGGTAGAAACTTACAAGTCTGTCAGGTTATGTGGTGAGAAAATTAAACTTTTGAAAAAAATTAAAATTTTTTTTTTTTTTTGATGTGGCTGAGGAAAAGTTAGCCATGGCTCTGGTAGAAACTTACAAGTCTGTCTGGTTATGTGGCTGAGGAGAAGTTAGCCATGGCTCTGGTAGAAACTTACAAGTCTGTCAGGTTATGTGGCTGAGGAAAAGTAAGCCATTACTTTGAAAAAAAAAAACCCCCTTTGGTTTTGTTGGGGGGAAAAAAAAAAAACCCCCCCCCCCAAAAAAAAAAATACATGTCAGGTCATGGGCTGAGGAAAAGTTAGCCATGGCTCTGGTAGAAACTTACAAATTTGTCAGGGTTATGTGGCAGGAAAAGGCCATCTGGTAGAAAATTACAAGTCTGTCTGGTTATGTGGCTGGGAGAAGTTAGCCATTGCTCTGGTAGAAACTTACAAGATATGTCAGGTTATGTGGCAGGGGAAAAGTTACCCTTGCCCCTGGAAGAACGTCAGGTTATGTGAGGGAAGTAGCCATGCTGGTAGAAACTTAAGCATGGCTCAGGTTTGTGCTGAGAAAAGAATGTTTGTACAAGCATGCAGAAGATAAGGAATATTTATTATTCTGGTGAATGTAAGAGTCTAGAGCTAACATACCTTAGCTGTTGAAAAATTCACTATTGCTCAGATGAGACATAATTATACAAATAAGAAAATGCAATGAACACTTGAGAAAATATTTACTGTACATGTGTAAGTTCATACGAAAGTTTTTTTAAACCAAAACAATTTTTCTTTTAGAAATATTTAGTTCCACAAGCCCAGGAGCATACAGGTATCAAGTCAGACCAGGTGACAATATCCGAGGAGGCCATGCAAGAACTTATTAAGAGTTACTGTCGGGAAAGTGGTGTACGGAACCTGCAAAAACACGTAGAAAAGGTAACTTTACATTTGAACAAAATATCAGGTAAATATATGTTAGGCCTTAATATGACACATATGTATATTGATAAATACATCTTCCTCTTGACTTTAAAGGATTTAAACATTGGAATATTGGTCTTTTACTATACAGCAGATTTTAAAAGATACCAACAATAGTAAAACTTTATATTATGAACATGTATGTCATTGGTTTGAACCTGTTTTCAAGATTTACAGGAAAGCTGCATTGAAGATAGTGTCTGAGGATATTACAGGGATAGTGGTGAATCATGATAGCTTACAAGAGTTTGTTGGCAAACCACTTTTCACTAGAGAAAGAATGTATGATGTCACTCCACCAGGTGTAGTCACAGGTCTTGCTTGGACTGCCATGGGTAGGAAACATCAACATATTTTGTTAGCAGTTACATGATTTTAGCGTAGCAATAATTTGTAGGTAGACATTCATCTGAATCAATACTCAAAATTGCGTAATATTATGGATGATTCAATTTTCGCTAAATTTTGTGTAGTATTCAAGATTATATAATTTTCGCTGTTTTTCACAAAGCGTCCAATTTGCTATTTCAAAACTTTGGGGAAAGATTTATATTTTCTAGATTTTTAATCAGAGAATTCTTGGGATTAATAAGTCCAGCACTCAGGAGGCATAACTGCAGCCTTGATATGAAGAGTTACTTCAGGGAGCATTCAATACTAGTCTGTAAGAAATCTTGTGACTAGTGACTGATGCTTGCAGAACTGTTAAACCTGATACATGGCAACAGATTATACTTTATAGGATACACATAGATATGGATGGGAAATTGAATTCATGACGATTATATTTTCTAGGTGGTTCGACTTTGTACATAGAGACAGTGTTGAAAAAAGCAGTTGACCTTGAGAGTAAAGATCCTGGTGACCTTGAGGTGACAGGTAACCTTGGAAACGTGATGAAGGAGAGCATACAGCTGGCATATACATTTGCTAAGTCTTACCTGAACAAAGTTGACCCAGATAACCGTAGCTTAGAGAAAGCTCATGTTCATCTGCATGTACCAGAGGTAATGTTTTGTTTGCATTACTTGTCTTCAAAAATTGAATTACAAATAAAATGAGACTTTCAGAGATTTATCTACATTACGTTCTGTTTAAACGTTAAAAATTTTCTCTTCGTTCCTATTTGAGACTTAAATCGACTAAATTTCATGGGATTAGCTTGATGCTGTCCCTTACTTGAAATACGACAGTACAACATTATGTTCTATACCCACTTTGCTGTAGGGTAAGTGATATTATGTATTAAGTGATATACATGGTCCTCATGGCTTATTTATCCTGTAATAAGTACATACATGTAATAAGTTCAAGATTAAATTGAAAGAATAACAAAATGTAAATTGACGAGATTGACAAAATGTAAATTGACTTGCTGTATGATTTACAGGGAGCAACACCAAAAGATGGGCCGAGTGCAGGATGTACTATAGTGACAGCTTTATTATCACTGGGTCTGAATAAGTCCTGTCGACAGGATCTAGCAATGACAGGTGAAGTGTCCCTTACAGGCAAGGTGTTAGCTATAGGTGGAGTCAAAGAAAAAGTTATATCTGTAAGTATTCTACACTTATAACATTCAAAGAACAGTCGAAATGCTGTGATAGATAGATCTAATACCTTTATTGCAACAGATAATACATTGAAATTTCAAGAATATTGTTCTGGTTGCTAGGGGATGAGTTAAATACGCATATCTAAGTTGTTGAGTTTCCTTAAGCTATAGGCAATTTCATTAGAAAAAAACCCTGCTTGTTTACCTTAATAGTGTGCATTTATAAATACTTTGGTCTGAATACAGTGTAGCCTGGCCTAACGATCAGCTTGTTTAAGCAACTTCCTGTCATCAATGAACAATCTCCATTCCTCCACAGCCAGAGTAATAAGCTTACATGAGCTAACAAATGTGGTGGGCAGATGATGTCCTATAGTCATCTAATTGCCAGTATTTTAGTTATCCATAGTGACAAATCTCAAGTTTTCAAATGTTATCTAGTTAGCTGGGGTTCACAACTTATTTATGCTCAGGTTATCAAAGAATTAATTTTGGTAAGTTTTAGGTATTACAGAGAAAAGCAAAAGTATTACAATTTGTTGTTGGATTTGATGTTTCAGGCAAAGCGATCTGGAATGAAGTGTGTTATTCTACCTGAAGATAATCGTAAGGACTATTCTGATTTACCAGAATTCATTACAGAAGGAATTGAAGTTCATTTTGCAGACACTTACTCGGATATATTTAAAGTTGTGTTCCCAGATATCACCCCACCCAGCTGATGACAGTCAAGTTAGAATACATGTACAGCATGCAGTCTTGTGATACTTGTTGCAGATGTGAAAATGCGATACAGAGTTTATGCTTAATAGTTTATGCTTTGTGAACAAATAGAACTGTAGTTTAGAAAGAGAACAGGTGTGTCTAAAGAGATTGTTTACAATAGACTGGGGGGATAACATTAAACAGATGGACTTAAGAGATGTTGAATTTCTGTTTACTGGTATGTTAGAGACATCTTGTGCAATTCATTTGCATTTCTTACCTATGTGCATATGCTTAATTTAATTATAAGTGTTCATTATGTACTGGTATAGGAAATGTTCAAATACGCTTCTCATACTTATACACTGTACTTAAATGATAACAAAATGTTAATTCAAATGTCATAAAATACTGATTTGTGTCATGGTACTTGTTAGGAAACGTCAAAACACTGTTTACTTTACAGCCTCTTTTCAAAGATGATACAATGATATTGTAACTAATGTTATGTCATAGTCTGTTTAGGTTTTCATGTACATGTACTTTTAACATGTTCTTTGTTTTACTAAGTTTTTCAAAAATGTAGTAAAAAGTTAACTAATTATGACTTAAACTGCCAACTAGTGTCATAAACTGTCCTAGGCCTGATAATTGTGATTCAGTGCTGATTTTAAACTGATTGTCATCATAAAGAACATTGTTCAAAATAAGTAGTTGTATAGCTATTGTCAGATGCTTATTTAAGCAAATTTTGCTGTAAAACTTTTACTAGCATCAGTTAAGATATTTTTCTGTGTTTAAAGAACTGTAGGAATCGTGTGCTACAGTTTGAGTGGTGTTTTTCTGGTCAGACATGTTATTGTAGTTATGGCCCTTTCTTACCTGGCAAGCACCTGTTAGACCTTGTTGGTTAGTGGATCTATCTAAATCAGGCAGATCATATACATGTAGTCACAATGAGATTTTGACATTAATTAATTATGCCTCTCCTCCATGTAAGAAAAGCTGATTATCTTTGTGGATTTTATGTCAGAAATCTTGGATCATACATGATTTGCACTGAAAGAACGTTTATCATATTATTTTGCACATCAGCTTGTAGCAGAAATGTTTATTACTTTCTTAAATAATCATGAATGTGAAAAATGCTTTATCCTTATTTAAGTTTACCTGTTAAGCGATGATCTTAGTAAAGAAATTTATTAATATTGTATAACTTATGCATAGTGTCTTATTAAAAGGAAAAAAGAAAAGATTTGTTTGCAGTACCATTGCCTTGTTCAGTTTTTTCATTTGTATGACAGTATGAATGTGAATATTGTATGGCGATTGTTTATTGCAAAAAAATAAAGCTATATAGTAGTTGTATTGGTAATCTATATACAGAACTGCTATTCCTGTTTTACATTAGTTATAAAATATGCTTACCATCATATAAAAGACTAGTGTCTAGTGTATTGCTTTGAATTGTGAACATATATTAGCCCCAAGGACATAAGCCCCCATTTGTTTTACATAAGCCTATATTTGTCCCTTCATGATTTGCAAAGCCAAATTTAATGTTACCTTGGTTTAGTATTACGATTTTTAAAGGTAATTGGAGCTAATTAAAAAATAGTTAAGCTACAGTTTTGGGTCTTGGTCACTGCACTCCTTCTGAATGGCCTCTATCACTTTGCGAACTATCAGCTAAATCCCTTACATAGTTTTCAAGTTCATATATCATAAAGGGAGATAAATATAAAATTGGCCAAGGTAGAGTTATTTATTTTATATGTGAAGTATCAATTCAATCCCTGTTTATTTCCTTCCCAGTCATTGATATGACAGGTTACGTCGGCGTTGTGTGTTCTATTTATTTCCTTCCTAGCACTGGATATGACGTGTTACGTCGGTTTGATTTGATTTGAATTGGAGCAACTTTTATTAAGGTCCTATGTTAGCTTGTATTTGTGGATGAGACATCGGCATATCTCCAACCATGCCTATACCTATCAAAAGTGTTTACGTCGGCGCTATGTGTGTTCTATCTATTTCCTTCCAAGTCGTGGATATGACTTGTTACGTCGGCGGTTTGTGTGTTCTATTTATTTCCTTCCAAGTCATGGATATGACGTGTTACGTCGGCGGTATGTGTGTTCTATTTATTTTCTTCCCAGTCCTGGACATGACGTGTTACGTAGGGGCTATGTGTGCTCTATTTATTTACTTCCCAGTCCTGGACATGACGTGTTACATAGGGGCTATGTGTGTTCTATTTATTCTACTTCCCAGTCCTGGATATGACGTGTTACGCTTCCCAGTCCTGGATATGACATGTTACGTCGGCGCTATGTTTGTTCTATTTATTTCCTTCCCAGTCCTGGATATGGCGTGTTACGTCGGCGCTATGTATGTTCTGTGTATTTCCAGTCATACACCTTGACATAGTTACAGTCGGTAGTCTTACATGTTTCACTGATATACAATTTCTTCTTTAACTCACAAAATACAATACTACTTGGTGCGAGCACATGTTGCGCAGACACTCTTACTATCTTTCTTATAGTTGGTATAATCATACAAACTCGGTCACAATTTTCTTGAATACTATCACTACAAACAAAAACTGTTCCTTTACTGGTCACTGTTATTCCTCTAACAGATTTCAGATTCTCAGATTTCAGTGTAGCCTTCAGGTAGCCGTCTGTAGTAAGCTCATATACTGCATTGTCATTAGTAGCTGACACAAAAACCTCTCTGCTGTCGTGACTCAAACATACATGTATATCCCCTGGGTAAGTGAATAAGTTAGAAGCTTCACGTATGATAATTCCTCCCAAGTCTAGTATCTGAACAGCGGGTGGCCAGCCAAACGAGACAGCAAGTATTCCATTACGATGATCTATTCCATAACATCCGTTCCTCACCTTCACTTTGTGACTTTCTGACAGTGAATTCCGTGTGCTCAAAAACAAGATTTTATCAGTATGCGGTAAAGTCGCAGCTATAGTTTCAGAATTTATCACCGTTACATCCCATGGCTTGCTTGTTGTTTTATGCCTTGACGTGATTGCATTTTCTTTCACATTAAATATCTTTATAGAACAATTGTAAGAATCTGCAAGCAGAATTTCATCAGCTGAAATAAGGGCCATTCCTGTAATCCAGCAGTCTCCCTCACTCTCCGCTTTAACATGTAACTTTGTCTCAAACTCGGCCTGCATTTCTTTGCTTTTGTACGACCACAAGATAGTTTTTTGATTTTCGCGTTTTATGTTTTCGTCTATTATTTCTATCGGAAAACGAATTTTGCCAATCGGACTGGTTTGATTTCATTGAGTGTGTGCTTTATGCTTGTAAAGAGTTATATGGTCATAAAGCGTATCCGGAAAAACAAAAGTGTACACGATGTTTAAATGAAGGCTTTTCAAATTGGGGCAGTGGTGCATGATTGTTAATTATTTTCAACAATAGTATGCGTGTATACATTAAGCCTAATAGCAACAATACAATTAAACATATACAATACAACTGTAACTCCTTCTTGTTTCCACTGAATTTGTCTTGCACAGTTATTTCCCATCAAGGCCAGTCAGCAATGTTGACTGTTCCTGTTTTCCGAGATTTTTCGTCCGTTTCAACTGTATTGCAGTTTTTTTACAGACTGACAGTGTTCTTCTCTCATACCCTCACGGCGATGGATACCATCAGGAATGAGGTGCCGAGAGTGATAAATATAAGTTGTATAACTTGTTTCTCAATCGACCTTAAATAAATTAGTATAAACTAAAAAAATGCTAACTTTCTGACATAAAGAGACCTGGACTCGCATCTTTAACTTCCAGTTAGACTAATAAAGGCAGAGTGAAATTTGGGGTGATGTAAACATTTTGAACAACTTTATAATATACCCGATATTGTCTTTGTTTAGGTCAGTGGAAAACTAAAATCTCCTTGAAATAGACTCAAAACCATACACCAGCTTCCACATCAAGTAGTATTTTCAGTCAAATTTTAACCAGCGGTTAATTTGACAACAGGTTATCTTTTTCTAAAAACCGGTTTATGGCCAGTACAAACCCCCGATCAATAAGGGGTTATTGGTACAGTGATTTCAAGTCAGTAACTCTAGCCACTGGACCACGTTGGCGGTTCGCCGAATAGTGCACATGAATTAATACTGCTTCTAGACTTCCGGCAACAAGAGATCGGGGAGACTTGTATCCCCGACCTATAGGTCCGTGCATGTACGGATATATAAGCAGTACTTACCTCGGCTCCTATTGGTCGGACGTAAACTGATGTATCTCAGGGTAAGCGAACGTATCTTGATGTATTTCTGGTAAAATGGCGGAAATTGAATGTTTTTGGGGGAGACGGATAAGATGCAATTGGTAACGAAAATGTTTATTTTTAGCCATTTGATCGAACTGTCATCATGTCCTTTGTATAGCCACAGGTACTATTGAAATCGTACGTTTTGGATCGTAGACCTAAATATAAAAAGTTATTGAGGATAAATAGTTGGTAGTGTTTATGGTTGAATTTTCCGCCGTTTCCCACGTTTGACGGTTCGGACCGCTTTACTTCGAGCTCATTTGAATGCATTTCATATAAACATATTCCATTGTTATATAATGTGTGCACGTTTCCAATACGAACTATCGCCGATTTTTTAAACTTTAAACCATTGATGTATCTCGAGTTGTTTTAAGACGATTTGATGTATCACCTGGTTCCAAAAGCAATTTGCAATAACCCAAAACTAGTAAAACTCGATGATTTTGTTATTTATGAAACTATTTCGCCGGGACGCAAATGAACGACATAAAGGCTGGCGCGACTCATGGATTTGCCGGTCCAATTCTTTCGTTCATTTCGCAATGGACACCTAACATTATCGTTCTTACGTAGTAGTGTCACAAGGACAAACAAATTATTTCAGTGTATTTTTTAGACAGCGAGCAAGATATATAATTTGACACACTGTACTTTGAATATACATAACATTACACCTTCTTCGTTAGACGTCATATCATGCGAACTGTTTTGAAAAGTATTCTATTTAAACTTGTTCTACCTTGCTTGTTTAGATACAACTTGTGGAGACTAACCTTGTGTTGGACTGTATACGGTTCTTACATGCTACACTTATTATGCATTAAAAATAAACCTAAATTTGTGAAATGCCTGTCACTAAAGGATTTCTGTTAAAAATGAACGAATAGATAAAAAAAATCAGCTATATAGTCTATTAATTTTGTTTCATTCAGCATAACATCGTTGATAGCAAATGTTTGTGATTGGTTAAAACCATTCCATTTTGTGTTATTTAATTCCAGGGTCAAGAAAACTTTACTGGGATAACCCTGTTCGCAATTTATACATCGTAATCATCCTTTCTTTCCGTTGGTAAATACCTTTTACAGTTGACTTTTGGAACCCGTGAACAAAATCGTCTTAAAACGACCCGAGATACATCGAAATCGGTTTAATTTAAAAAATCGATAGTTCGTATGGAAAGTGCACATTACATAACAATGATCATCATGTTTATATGAAATGCATCAAATAAGCCCCAATAAAGCGGTCTGAACCGTCCAAACGTGGGAGAAAACGGCGGAAAATCAACATAAGCACTACCGACCAATTTATCCCTTCAATAATTTTATTTTTTGGGGTCCAGATCCAAAATTGATCATTTCATATATTTTTAGTTATACAAAGGGCAAGATAGTTGATCGAATAAAATAAACATTTCCTTACCATTTTTCTTCATCCGTCTCCCCAAAAAATTCAATTTGCCATTTTGACCAGAACTACATCAAATTCTTGCTTAATTGCCCCTTGACTACTTCTTTCACTTTGTCCAGACCCTTTTTGTTAATTGTTCTTCATTATTCAGTTCGAACGTATCCCGAATTTTAAACAACTATATATTCAGAGAGATCATGCGATGCCGACGAAAATTTAGCCATTGTGCTGGCCGACCCCCAACCCCATCCCAGGTCTTTCAAATAGTATTTGCAAACCTTACCTCATATAATTTAGATTATGAAAAAAGCCGCATACATTATGAGGGACCTTGTCAAACGTCTTTGAATTTCCTTTACATTTATCCGCCTATGTCCTTTATTAAATACCTTATCCATTTGTTTGACAAAATGGCGTGCACATATTGATCAAGCTGTGTGCGATGCCGAGAATAGTAAATATCTACTAGTACACAGTATATAATCTCCTTCCTGTTGGATTAATTTATCTTTCCCTTTAATTTGTCTTGCGTACACCAATCCTCTGATGAACAGCTGTTTTTGTTTTGTTAAATTTTCTCTTCAAAAACACTTCTACTTTTACTTTTACCAAAAAGCTGCGCTAGTATAATAAGCTTGTATATTACACGGACCCTGTGTTCGAAAAAATAACCCTAGTACACATAATGATTTACAAACGAAAACAACCCAATGAAACGTTGATTGGTTAAAAAATCACTGACGTCATGACATCTACTGAAAACAGTTTACTTCCTGGTGGACTTTCCAAAGTTATTCACAACTGAAAGTACAATGTTACAGGTATAGTGGTACGTAAATAGAATTTTATTTTCAAGAAAATAAAGTTTGCTTACTAAAAATGTTTGAAACAGTCAGATCGAATGAATTAAAGTTGAATCGTAATAAAAATTATATTCGCACTCAGAATTTTCGCATCACGGAACATTTACATTTTGTCTAATATTGTTAATTGAACACATATATATTGATCTAAAACTTTGCTATAGTATTCAGGGATATCAAACAATAAAGTTTGATCACTCTTGACCTAATATCTTGAAACTTTTGATCCTTATTTATACAGATCCTTGTTTTTCCAAGTGTACTACATAATCCCCTTGGTCCTAAAATGGCATAGTAGTCATAATCCCCTCAATGAATTTTACAAGTGGAAAAACATATATTGAATTAAAAAAAATTCTGAATGTTTTATTTGTCTCTAGTTTAACTTTACTATAGCGAATGATTTGATAAAATTGGTTGTCAGTGTTTTCGGCTAACTGAAGTTTCGGCTAACTCAATTTATACAGTAAACATGGAGTGTTTTCAGCTAAGTCAATTAGAGTAACACAATAGATCAAAAGAGGTGCAATCAAAGGTGTAATAGATGTGTCAATTAGGTGTGAATGGTATGTCAATGACAACTTGTCAATTAAAATGTTTGTTCATATAAATAATAAAATTCTTTAACAATGTTGCAACAATTTTTTTCATTAATATCTAATTTAACACTTTGATCTCTTATGATCTATTGTGCAACTCTAATTAAGTTAGCCGAAAACACCAAGGGGATTATGAGTGTCTCTTCCTTTTACTGCCAAAGTATATTCAAATTAGCAAACACAGAGAGAAGTCGAGCATGCTGATACTTTGTGAAGTCATCGCTTTGAGAGCGGAGCTCATCCAATCAAACCGCTGTGAGGAATTTGCATGTACATGTGACGGCCATACTTGCATCTTCAGCATCCCTTGTATATAATACATGTATTTGCTTTATTCATTTTGATTGACCAGTTTGTTTAAAATTAAAAAGGTTTGTTTTCAGCATTTCAGTGCACACAGTATAAAGCTACGTTAGAGATGCCATATAATAGTGGGTTTTCTAGTCCAAACTGTGCAGGAAGCTTTGGTTTGAACAACGGGATAGATCTGAATGCAGGAATAATTGATCTACCAGCGAAGACTTTCATTGAAGTACGAAATCAGCTTGATACCAACCCAGCGGATAAAGACTGGAGAGCGCTCGCACGTGTTGTAGAAAATGAGTATAGGATCGAGTAAGATTGCTTTATTGATAAAACTTATATCTACACACAGTCTCACAATTTATGTAGGAATGTTTTAAAAGTTAAAGTGACATTATGCGCATCTTACTGCACATAGTGTATTTTTGGTGACAGTTTTATAAAAGCAATTTTTGGTTGCTATTCATTTAAATGTGTTAAATTAATGATTATGCTGTATTAGTATTTGAAGTTGGTGCTTTAGATATAAAAAAATTGGACTGATAAAATGATAGTTGATTGTGTCCTGGTAGAGATTTCGGCAGTGGAAGGGAAGCAACTCCTGCATGCAGTTGTTCTTTTCTTAAATTGACTCTCCCAGTCAAATAAGAAAATCAATATTTGGAAAGTTATTATTTCATACTGGTAGCGCGAAGAGTTTGGTGTATTGGGTTAAAAGCTATTATTTCCTCTACACTTTTGTACACACACCATATCCAGCTGGATTTTACTTGAAAAAAATGCGCATAATGTCACTTTAACCTTTCGGTTGAAACATAGCATTTTTTATTCCCCATTGCAAAGAGGAAGATACAGAGATGGCTTACAGATTGTTGTGAAACAACCTTTATTGAAACCTTGTTGCTAAATTTGACTTAAAATCTGAAAGAACCTCTGGAAGACTGAGATTTGTGTAGCAAAAATCTAGTACGTTTACAATCGCTTGGATGACAGGACTGAATATCTCAACTTTTAGAGTTCCCAGTGTTTGCATAGATTATAAAGGCAGATAGATTGTGTATACGATTGCTTCCTATTTCTGTTTCACTCTGAAGATTGCAGTCTAGCTGATACTGATTATGTTAAAGTTAAATTGCCCTTCAAAATGGTCATATTGGTTTATAGTTTAATAAGAATGATGCTCAAAACACAGTGGATGCTTTAAAAAATATAAGAAATAAGTTTTTCCAAGTTATTTCTGTTATTGACAAATAAAAATTAAGATATACAAAACTGAAGGCATGGATTTTTTTATTTTTGACTAGGATAGTCAAAAATGATTTTTACAGATTCTCTATTCAATGTGAATGAAACTGTTATAAATACAGATCGTTATTTTTGGGTTATAACTTATAACTATGGCAATGTTTAATATTCTAGGAGTATAAATCACTGATTAATGTTTTATTTAAAATTATGACGGTCACTTTGAATGGTAATATCACTTTAATGTTAGATCTTGTAAATTCAACATTTCGCACTATTCGATTTTTGCTTTAACCGTTCTACTTCACTTGTTTGAAATCATAGGTTTTGTGTTTTACAGACAGTCTATGATTGAGAGATGGTCAATAGGAATTTCAGAACGCAGTGCTGCAGCAAAGTTGCTTACATGGCTCAGTTCAGAAGGGATGAGAGTGAGGGAATTGGTGAATTATTTAAACCAGATACAGATTGATACATATCCACTGGGCTTGTCACCATATGGTAAATGTTATGCTACTTGAGTTTCATTATGTTTTAGTGCTTTTAACATACACTAAACAAAACTTCTAATGCGCCACCTGCCTTTTTCCTTCTTTATTTAATTACCGAGAGTCCCCATTTATGTCCTCTTATTTTTAGCTATCACTGCACGAACGGCATCGTATCTTGCAATTATGAAGACATTGGGTAGATACTTCCTGTTATGTGAAATTTCAAAATGATTGAGTGGTACAAATTTCATATGGAAGAAAATTTTAAGAGTGGTTTTCCTAAGGAAAAGCATCAAGGCAAAAACACATGTTAAATCTACGGAGGTTTAAAAGTTTAAAGTAAAATTCTCTGCCACATGATTTGTGCCACTCGATCTTTATGAAATTCGTGTGACTGAAGTATCTACCTAGTGTCTTCATAAATGCAAGATATGATAGCTTTCGTGCACCAATAGCTAAAAATAAGCTGGCAGATATTGGAAGGGCTGATAGTTAAATATAGAAGGAAAATGGCAGGTGGTGCGTTACAAGTTTTGTTTAGTGTAGATATTAATGCCTAAAAGTCCTTTTTATTAGTCAGTGTCCAGTTTAAAGTTTTATGGCATAAGTTACATACTAGTTATTACCCAACATTTTTAGTTCCTTAAAGTGATACTACCATTCAAATGGACAATCATAATTTTAAATAAAACATTAATCAGTATAAATTGTTCAATAGCATACATCAGTGGTTTGACGAGTTGTTGGCCAAACAATGAATCTTGTTGCAAATGTGATGGTAGATGAGGGTGAAATGTTCTGTTTCTCATGTGAAACATTTCATTGATCACACATTATAAAAATGATAGAGTATTTAGTTGTACCAACATGCAGAGTTTTGCTTTCTCTCCTGCAAATGTAACAAAACACTAAGATGCTATTTCAGCCTCTTGTCAATAGATTGTTAAAAGTTAGAATGTAAAGGTGCTATAAAGCAATAGACTAGCTACATTGGGTTAAATCAGAGATGAGTTAGTAACATCACTATGTCCACTTTTGATGCCCCCGAAGGGTGGCATATTAAAATCGCACTGTCCGTCTGTCTGTCCGTCCCCACTTAAAAATTTGTGTCCAGACTGTAACTCTGTCATGCATTGAAGGATTTTTAAAATAACTTGGCACAAATGTCTAGCACATCAAGACGACGTGTCGCGTGCAGGACCCATGTCCCTAGCTCAAAGATCAAGGTCATACTTAGAGTTTGAAGGTAATGGATTCCTCTATATATGCATATATGCACAAATTCGTGTCCAGACTGTAACTTTGTCATGCATTCAAGGATTTTAAAATAACTTGGCACAAATGTCTAGCACATCAAGACAACGTGTCGCGTGCAAGACCCACATCCCTAGATCAAAGGTCAAGGTCACACTTAGAGTTTGAAGGTAATGGATTCCTCTATATATGCATATATGCACAAATTCATGTCCGGACTGTAATTTTGTCATGCATTGAAGGATTTTAAAATAAGTAGGCACAAATGTCTAGCACATCAAGAGGACGTGTCGCGTGCAAGACCCACGTCCCTACCTCAAAGGTCAAGGTCACACTGAGTGTTTAAAAGTAATGGAATACTGTATGCATGGTTACTCTGTCATGCATGGAAGGATTTTAAAATTACATAGTACATTTTTTGAGCATATGGAGAGGACACAGACTGTGAGGCACCTCTTTCGGGGGCATTTGCACTTGTGAGGGACAGCTCTTGTTAGATACTAGTACATGTAAATGTACACAAAAAGCATGGAGTGCAGAAAGAAATACAGCTGGAAAAGCCACAAAATGTCTAACCATTTTCGGACTGACCATTCTGCAGTCTGAATGCTTTTTTAACAATTTCAGTGGATATTGAAGTGAAGAGAAACACTCCCACAGATCTAGAGGTGTGCGAAGGAGATCCACTTGTCATAGAGGTGGAAGCTACTGGACAGCCACATCCCAGGTATCAGTGGTTCTTCTGTCAGAATGGACACGAAGATTTTACAAGACTGCAAGGGAGAACAGAGAAAACATTGCGTCTAAATAACGCCGCGTAAGTTTTTATATTGCACCCAGTAGCTGTGCGGGAAGATAATAAAGAAGATACATTATTTCATGCCTATGCTCAGAGTATGAGTTAAAGAAGAACACTGGCTTTAATGATAAGCATTTTTTTGTCACCAGGGGGACAAGGGGACCAACTCTTCATAACTTTTTAAATGAATTCTTCTTTAAATAAATAATCTTCATTGTTCTTTAATTATTGCATTTCTGGGATCAAATGCTGTAAATTTTGTGATGTCAAATCCTTCCTTACAAGGGTGATGCGTTAATGAAATTTTTACGAAACTTAAATTTGGGAAATAATATGTATATAAAAAAACCTCTTGAATAATTTCTATATTATTTCAACTGAAATGTGTATGAATGTACTTTTCAGCACTTCAGATGCAGGAAGTTACTCATGCCAGATACATAATTGTAAGGATCCTAAAAAGACCAAGCTCACAAACATTACACTAGTGTCAGTTGTACCCAATCCTGTAGGGTATGACACTGGCCTGAACCCACCAAGTAGAGACGTTATTTGCATGTTCAACCCCATTGGTAAGTTTACATCTAGCAACCAAACTTGGTACCAAATTGCAATGCATCAAAGCTTCCAGTAAAATGCAATAAAATTTTAAGATTTGACTCTTTAGTAAGTCATCAGGGATATCAAGCCATCAACTTCTTCAGGGATATGAAGCCATCAATTTGATGGCTTGATATCACTGAAGACTTACTGAAGTTGATGATCAAGGTAAATATCTATTTACTGAATTTATCATAAGTTGATGCCCTTTTTCAATTTGGAAACTTTTGTTAAAGTTCTATGTGCCAGCTACTGTGATGCACGTATCTTGCTAACTTCTGATGGGATTGATTTGAATCTTCAGTCAAGTAGTCAGGAGTGTCTGACAATCAAGTTCAGTAACTGTTGGCTAAATTCAATGAAAATTATTACCCTTGTTTATTAAGACAAATATCTTGATAACCACCAATGGATTGAATTACTACTTCCCATCGAAAGTGCTCAGAAATGTCACACTGCATTTTTGTAAATTCAACATTACAGTTATGGGACATAAGTTTTTCAAAAATTAAGCATTTATGATAGAAATGCTTAGAAGTTTCTAACAAAATTTTAAAATAATTGTGCATGTCATCAGACAGGATTAGTTACTGCCTGCAATTCTCAGACACTTGTGGCTAAAAGCCAATTTTAAAGCTTTGTCATGGTCAATGAACAGTAGCTACATGTAATGGGATTTGAACATACACAATGAACACTGTATAAAATGAGGCTGAATGTAGCAAATTCTGTATATAAGGAACAAAATATTATTGGCACGATTTTCCTTATTCTTTATTATACCCCCCAACACAAAGTGTAAGGGGGGTGTACTGGATTCAGCTTGTCCGTCCGTCCATCTGTCCGTCTGTTTAAGCCCAAAACTTAAAGGTTAACAATTAATTTTCTTTGATGTCATTCATTCCATATGTCATTTGTGGCTATTTTTAAGCTTATGTGGTTAAAAGTACAATAAAGAGAACAAAAGAATAGCCACACAACTGCAAATTTTATAATGTCTGTCTGTCCATTCGTCTGTAGATAGAATCTTGTGGATACTTAATCTCCAAAACCCTTGGTCAGAATTTAATGATACGTCACAGAAATGATAAGTACAATGCCTAGTTGTGCATAGTCCATGTTTCAGGTCTCTAGGTCAAAGGTCAAGGTCTCAGAGGACCCTAAATCTCCAAAATCCCTGGTCAGAATTTTATTTTACAGAAGCGATAAGTATCATGCATGGTTATGCATGATCCATGTTTCAGGTCAGTCGGCCAAAGGTCACAGGGACTCAAGATAGTAAATTTGTGTTAGCTTTTAATCTCCAAAACCCCTGGTCACAAGTTAATGATATTTGACAGGAGTGATAAGAACCATGCCTAGTTGTGCATGGTCCGTGTTTCGGGTCCTTAGGTCAAGGTCATAGTTACTCGACAAAATAAAATATTGTGTGCTTTTAATCTCCAAAACCCCTAGTTAGAATTTAAATATACTTCACAGAAGTGATAAGTACCATGCCTTAAGTTGTGCAGGCTCAATAATTTAAGCATCAAATTTATATACTATGTCACGGGGTGTCCCGAGGGGGAGGGGTATTCATTACCTTCAGTGATAGTTCTAGTTTAATATAAAAATGCTATATAGAGTTAACATGCTCCAGGCAGATGGAACAAGTTTTAATGATCCCATGGAGTTTACTGTACCCAGTAATATCTTAACCATGTAAGTTTGAGTGGTGGACCTTGACAGAAGATCAGTCCAGAAGGCAGCTCAAATGCTCTTAGAAACTGATTACTATTGTGTGTTTACAGGACCAAGTTCTCCAATATCAGACAATGCAATGTTGGCTCTTGTGAGCAGTCTGGATAAAAGATGTAAGTGTTACAATCAGATTTTTTAGTGTGTACTGACAGCAAGCCAAAGCAAGAAAACAAGTGCAGTAACTCAGTAGAATCAATGGTCTCTGATTAAAGCCTAAATGCTGATAAAACACTGTGGCGAGCTGAACTTTGTTGTTGTGCAAGTAAAATGCCGGTTCCAACCGTATTTTGGTCATTTAACATGCGGGCAGTTTACCTTATTGTTGCTTTAAAGAACATGTACTTGACTCCTTTTCTACTTAAATAACTGCCAATTTTCTCACATAAAGAGACTTGGTCGGTAGCAGGGCTCGAATCCATGACCCCCAGTCTATGAGAGGTTACAGTGATTTCAAGTCAGCAACTCTGACAACTCAACCACGGAAGCAGTCATGGCAAGCTGATCACTTAATCTCTATCCCGCTAAATTTCTAAAATAAACTTGTCTCTCTTTCAATTTAGACAATGTTTTGTTCATTGCTCTACATCGAAAAAATTCACTTACTAAATAGACAGTGCAGACCATGATCAGACTGCAAGAATCTTAAATATGAGCTTCTATGTTTTACAGTAAAAACAAGCAAAAACATCATTAATACATTGTATAACCAGATGGTAGTCTGGTCAGCAACATTAAGAACATAATTCTTGTTAGAAGTGGAGTTTCTATACTGTAGGTGTAGATATATTCCCAGTGCTAATTCTTGGTGATCTTCTGTTCATAGTTAGAATGATTATTTCTTGTCATATTATTATAAATACTGTTTTTGTGTCTCAGCAAACTCAAGTTGTGTCATACCACGAAAATGGACAATGAAAATTCTAATACACATGCAGTAAATCTATTTGCATATTTCTGGAAAGTGAAAATTTGACAAATTACTTTGTTTAAGGTAGAATTGTGAGATCCATGATTTGAAAATTACTTTGCTTAAGGTGAGAATTACTTTAAGGTGAGAATGTGACACATTACTTTAAGGTTAGAATTTGACACATTACTTTAAGTTGAGAATTGACACATTACTTTGTTTAATTTCTTTGTTTAAGATAAAAAGTTGGCACTTTACTTTGTTTAAGGTGGAAATGTGAGTTACAGCTTGATCGTAGGGCATCCAAAAGATGTGATGGTTGGGATGAATGAACCTTTTTTGCTGTCTGTAGAGACACATGGAGACCCACCAATAATGTATCAATGGTACAGGAATGGTTTACCTGTGCCAGGAGAAGTAGGACATAAGCTTACTGTAAGTTAATGTAATGATTTGCTCTTGAAACTTAGTCTTACTTGATAACTGGTACATTTGAATGTTCAAACACAGTATAAAACACACATACTCTTTTCTGTAAGGTGAGAAAAAAAAATCCCACACAGAAAAATGAATCCAATGAATACAAGAAAAGACAGACAATATGCTCACTACAGCTTTGGTATCAAGCTGTGTAATTTCAACACTTTGCCATGCGCAATAAGTTAGAGAACATCATAATCACACAGCCTCTTAGTATATGCCACAGAAAGAGTACTTACAAGTTGATACATAGTTTATTGGTCATCAGTTGACATATCAAGACTGTGCTGGTAAAATCTGATCAGTTTTGCTTATAAAAATATTACACTATTTAAAAAAAAATCCCAGATGCATTTATCAAAGTTTCAGCATATTCCAAGGCGAGCAATAAAGTGGTGGCGTGGTGCAATGTTTATTTCAGGTTTCACACGCTTCAATATCAGACTTTGCTAGATATTACTGTGTGGTAAAGAATGGTCTCAAGATAGAACAAAGTAACACAGCATGTGTTAAAGGTAAGTTCTTGTCTTATAACATTTTTCTTAAAAAAAACCTTTTAGCTGGTCAAAGTACATACATAGGGGCTTTAACTGATAACTATAAATCAGGTAATGTTGGCATGACAACATTTTTGCAATTTGTGTGCCGACAGATTTATTCGCTGGTTTTATAATCACAAAATGAAAATTCTCTTATAGTAAATTCATGTGAAATGAATCTTTAGCAAGACTTTTTAGTTTATACTAATTGATTTTAGCTCGATTGTGAAGAAAGCGTGTAGCTTATTGAGTCACTCTCTTCTAACTTGCGAGGTGGAAAATTCACGAAAATAGTGAAAATCATATCATCGTGAATATCACCCAGTCTACAGTATGCAGCCTGAAATTTTGTATAGCTACTTAGATAATTCAGGTTAAATTTTAACACCACTACGCAATGTTGTTTTTATTGTCACCAAATACCACAACATTGTTGGTATAAGGGATTAAGGACTATTTTTTGTTGATTTTGAATATCAGTAGTTTATCGAATCGGTCAGTTTCATAGCAAATAATAGTTGCATGTCATGAGGTAATATCAAATGACACAGTCAAACCTGTGTTAAATACCACCTTCCAATAAAGATCATCAGAGAGAAAACTGCACTTTTCAAATCTTGTGCAGACATATGTGAATAAAGACCACCTGTCAACAAAGACCGCTTGAAGCTTCTTCAAAAGAGAGTGATTTTTTTTTCACAAGTTTGACTGTATATTGAATGTAAAGCATTTTATAAATGTGATACATATGTTAGTAAGTGACAAAATCCTTCTTGTTTTTACTTACTTTTTATCATTAAAGTAAACAAACCATTAGATGAATTATACAAGAGTTTATTTTACTCAATATTTTTCTTTGGAAAAATAACAACAGTTCTTTGCATTTACAAAGTTCCCAGATTGGTTCATAAAAAAAACTGGAAAGGTCTGAGAAAAAAAAAAAAAGAGGACACAATTAAAGAAGTATATAATTGAAAATAATGAACTAAAATGTGTAGCTTTGAAGTTGACATAATAATTGCAGCTATTTTTATTGGAGCCCTGAAATTTTTATTTTCAGAAAAATTCCCAAGACCTGACAATAATGCAGGTATGTTATTTAACTTAACCTAGGATAGCTTCATGGCAACTAGTTTGCTGTGCATACATCTACCTTTACAACAGAATGGATTTAAAAGAGGATTGCTGTATATATATTAGGATCTGCAGCATCATTTCTTCTGTTTCCAGTTAAAACCCCGTTTATAAACCCCATTTAACTTTAGTTTAAAAAAAACAAAACATGGTGCAATGTTATCAAGTTATTCCTCTTGCTAGCGAAATGGGCAATTGTTTCTACCAGAAAATGTTCTAACTATGGTTATTTTGCTCTTGAAAATTCTTTCAAATTGAAAGTATAAATTGAGACGTAGTGAAGACTGTATCATATTACTGTGACATAGTCATGCGACTGCCTAGTCGCTGTAAATAAATAAAGTAACTTGCATGTATATTAGGTTTACAGAAATAGTGGGAATTACATAATTATAAAATAGATGAATTTTCAATGATAGTGCAATACATACAAAGTGTTTTTGAAATTTAAAAAAAAACAAACAAAAAAAACAGTATGGTAGTAATTAAAGCATAAGTTAACTGTTAATGAGTAAAGAGGACCCAGTTCTTTCTGTAAAGTCTGGTTGGTCATGGGCCTTTCTGCCTCTGTGGTCAAGAGTCGCTGACTTGAAATCACTGTAGCCTCTCATAGATTGAGGGTCATGGGTTTGAGCCCTGCTACTGACCATGTCTCTTTATGTGAGAAAGTTGGCAGTTTCTTTAGGGAGGATAGGAGTCTAGTACTGGTTCCTCCCAGAAAGGATGGTTAGGTTAACTGCCCGCCTGTTCAAATGAACAAATACGGTTAGAACTGGCGTAGAACTCCTACAACATTAAGAGAGAGGATTTTTATGAAATTACATACAACAACATACTAATTACTAAGCACAAGATTCAAAATTCTGCAACAGTTTTGACTTTCTGCAATTTTGGATAATGGTTATAAATTATGTCTGCTTTTACAGAAATATTGTTGGTGTCACAACCCAAATCCGTGACTGTGAAGTTTGGGGGCTGTGCATTGTTCAGTTGTGAAGCGAGGTGCTGTGAACCACTGAGATACCAGTGGTTTAAAGATGGAAGGCCATTACAAGGTATATAGAAATGTTAAACATCTGTTAAGTTTAGCTTGTAGAAATTTATTTGATCTCAAATGAGAGAAAGCACTTTAAGATTTTCTTAAAGAGTTCATGCTCTAAAGAAATCACTGAAAACTGGTTGGGCAATAATTGTTTCTTAACCATTGGAATGATAGCACTAAATTTGATGTTTGAATTTGAACTCTTCTGGTCACATAGGGCTGATAATGAGCTTTTGGGATTAAAGAATGTCCTGTTTATGTCTTGCGTCTGCAATATTTTTTTTGTTGGATACTCAACTTGCAACATCTACTTTAGGCAGTATGACTATATCTTTATAATGTGAAAATGTAAGGAAAGTTTGCAGATAATAACGTATTACCTGTATAGAAATTGGACAATGTCTAGTGAAAACCTATGACAGTAAAACGTTGTAAACCTTCTACAGGTCATATTTTTTTGTCATGAAATAAGGTATATAATAATATTCAATGTGTGCATTGTGTAGAAATTTGGCCGTGTCTGGTGAAAATCTAAGACACTACATCAGATTACGGCTAAACCTTGTTAATAGTTACCAGGATTCATTGTTGATACGATTTTTAAAAAATGTGACCTTGCTATTTAGACCAATGGTACTAAGGTGAGTGTTTCAGGTCCATGTTTGCTTTCTTGTTTTGCACATCTTCTATTTTTGGTAGTTTTCACACATTTTCTAGTTTGAATTATCAAGTCTCATTGAAACTTGCTCTAAGCTTATAATTTGTTTTAAGACAAAAGCCCATTCAGGCTTTGTTACAATGGAAAGTCTTTTAGCTCACCTGGCTATGCCAGGGTGAGCTTTTCTGATCGATGATTGTCCGTCGTCCGTCAACATTTTGATTCAAATGACATCTCCTCTGAAACCTCTAGGCCAATGTTGATAAAACTATGCAGGAATGTTCCTTGCATGAAGCTCTACCAAAATTGTTCAAAGAATTCCATTCCATGCAGAACTCTGGTTGCTATGGCAACAAATAGGAAAAACTTTAAAAATCTTCTCTGAAACCACAAGGCCTAGAGCTTAGATATTTGGCATGTAGCATTGTCTAGTAGACTTCTACCAAGATTGTTCAAATAATGACCCCCGGGTCAAAATTGACCCTGCGGGGGTGGTCACTTAGTTTTGCATAGGAATATATATCAAAATTGACCCCACACGGGGGGTCACTTAGTTTTACATAGGCTTATGTAGGAAAAACTTTAAAAATCTTCTTCTCTGCAACCACAAGGCCTAGAGCTTAGATATTTGGCATGTAGCATTGGCTAGTGGACCTCTTCAAAGTTTGTTCAAATTATGCCCCTTGGGTCAAAATTGACCTTGCACTGGGGGTCACTTAGTTTTACGTAGGCTATAGGGAAAACTTTAAAAATCTTTTTCTCTGAAACCACAAGGCCTAGAGCCTAGATATTTGGCATGTAGCATTGCCTAGTAGACCTCTTCAAAGTTTGTTCAAATTATGCCCCTGGGGTCAAAATTGACCTTGCCGGGGGGGGGGATCATTTGTTTTACAAAGGCGTATATAGGAAAACTTATTTGGTATATAACATTATCTAGTGATCTTCCACCAGGCAAGTGGACTTGTACCAAGGTGAGCGATATAGGGCCATCTTGGCCCTCTTGTTGAGTACACATTTTTATCACTGATAATCAATATTTCACTTTCAAAACCATAGGTAAGACACAGTCAGAGATTAAGTTTATGAACATCCAGGATCGAAGACACGAGGGATATTATCAGTGCGAGGTATCCGTAGATCCGGTGAGCCAAAATACGCCGCGGATACTCACAGCCGGTGCTCTTCTAACTGTGGAAGTACCATCTGTCCGAGATAATGTGGAATATAATCGTAAGTTAAATATATCTCCTATTCAATATATGGACATGGACTTTGTCATGTGTTTTCATTTTGAAAAGCTTCCGTTCTCAACCTTTGCTTTATGCTGTGAAATAGCTAGTTAGTTTCACAGAAATTTTCTAGCAACACAGTAATGCTAACAAATTAACATAAATTTAAGTTGAAACAAATTTGCCATGTACACTGCTCATAAGGAAAATCTTGCACTGAGCTGCAATTCTCTCCCTTTGTTGTGTATTTTGATAAAAGTTTACTTTGAAATCTTAAGAGATTGTCACATTGTTGCTTTTCTTTTATTTTCCTCAGCGTCAGATAAAGTGGCATTACTTATTGGAAACTCGGACTACAAGAGTGAGACACCTCTAACTGCGTCAACTCTAGATGTGCAGGTGCTTGCCGACTCATTCAGGGCATTAGATTTCAGAGTTGTCTCCCTTCTCAATCTCACCAAACCAGAGATTGAAAATGCTGTGTTACACTTCTGTGAACTGTTAGATGAGAATGTGTACGCTGTATTCTACTTCTGTGGACACGGCTTTGAAGAACACGGTCTGTCGTATATGGTGCCAACAGATGCCCCAGCTGCGTATACAGCACAAGAATGTGTATGTGCACAGACAGTGTTAGTAAATATTCAGAAAAAACAACCGCCATTAATACTGATGGTAATGGATATTTGTAGACAAGGGTAAGTTGGGATTTGCTTATGAAGTGTCAGCAAATTATATAGAATAGTAACAAAGATAGTTCTGATCAATATTATTAATAAAAACTTCATAAAAACCAGCTGAAATGCAGATATGGTGGTCTTTAAATATTAAGGCTTCTACTGATTGTTGATAATGTTGCTGAAAGATATAAGCTGCTAAGCCAAGAACAGTGACTTAACCAGCCCTTTCATTTGTCAGACTTGAAATTTCGCTTTTGAACCTTTTTTCATAACTTTGATTGAAATGTTTTCTAATATCATATATTTAAATACTAATGTATACTGTAAACCAGTTAATTCTCGTGCGAATTAATGTTGGTGTTTTGGGGATGTCAATTCTCTTATGTAGTTTATCACATTATAATTTCCATTTTCTGTTGGATAGGGGAAAAGTGAAATCAAATGCTGCCCCGCCAAACATTGAAAAGACAGTGAGAGGGAACACAGTGTTCTGCTATGCCACGTAAGTTAACAGATGTATTTGTTTGTACTGCACATGATCATTAATTTGTTTTAAGTCAATCCAGATTGTCACTTTTTAGCTCAACTGAAGAAAAAGCTTAGAACTGTACCATGTTTCGCTTTAAATATCTTTATTTGAAATGATGTTAAAAAACATTGGGATGTAGGTAGCGGGCGGGGAGATTAATCGTCAATGGGAGTGGTGCTGAAATAGACACTTCCTGTTTTTTTTAGTCTTTCTTTACTAGTAGCATTACAAAGTCGGTATCTCAAAATGTATTTTTGGCATACTGGTACTGGTAGTTGCAGTTGTGGATGTCTTTACTTTGAAACAAGTAAATGTCTTTGCCATATAGACTTGTTGCAGGTTTGACAGTTGTAAAACTTGGCTTTGGTATTCTGTCCATTATATTTGTGTAAAGCTTCCTAAGGGATGAAATTTTTCAAGATTTAAAGATGTTATGTTTTACTGTAATCCTTTGCTTTATTTATTTGTAGGAGTGTAGGATTGGCAGCATATGAGAACAAACATGGCGGGCTTCTGGTATATCATCTGCAACCATTGTTGAGGAAGAAAATTGGCATAGATAACCTGATTTCTGAACTGAAAGAAGGTTTGATCATATTCTGAATTAATGACAGAAAAATTATTATCTTGTTGCGTTTGAGTGAAAAAGTAAAAACATCAAACCTGCGTCAGCAACCACCTCTGAATAAACACCACCCTGCAAACAAAGACCAGCAGCTTCAAATTATGGAACTGAGGGAAAGGGGGTCATAAAATTTTGTTCTGCATTCACTTCAGTATATGGAAATCTTGAAAACATTCTTGCACATAGCTGCTAATATAAGCACAGAGCTTAGATATTTGGTGTGTAGCATTGTATAGTCATGCACTAAGTTTGTTCATGTTATGCCCTTACAGTAGGGTTAATATGAACTCCACCCAGTGATCACATGTTTTACATAGACTAGTATTGGGACAACTTTTAAAATCTTTTTTTTTGTGTGTTTGCATGCATGTGTGTTTTATTATAAATTATATAAAATGCGTTATGTGTATAAAGTATAAATATATAATTGTTTAAATGTTACACATATAAATGATTAAAATGTTACAAAAAAAGAAGAAAAAATGAAATTGAATCTTTTTCAGAATTTAACAGAGTGAGAAAACACAGCAATATACAGATACCTCAGCTTGTATCTAATTTACTTGAACCCAGAAGGTCAC
Source organism: Saxidomus purpurata (assembly GCA_022818135.1). Lineage (NCBI taxonomy): Eukaryota > Metazoa > Mollusca > Bivalvia > Venerida > Veneridae > Saxidomus > Saxidomus purpurata. The sequence goes on from JAFMSR010000018.1 coordinate 11,747,183, forward strand.
TCACTGATAAAATATCGAAGAAAGGACAAACTGAAGCATTCCAAGCCAGGGACATCAAATGGAATGCTGCACATGGTGAGTCAGTTTTTGTTAAAATGATATTTTGTGATGAAATTTAAGTTTGGTGCAGACCTTTTACCTAAGTGTATTAATATTAGCGGAAAACTTATTTTTGCACTATAAGCAGGATTGGACACATGCTGATTTATGTCTAGCATATTTAGGGTTATTTGGGCAAGATCACCAGTTTAGAGTGACATGGCGAAAAGCATTTGCAACACTTTAAAGAAATTTTTAACAAGATTTTTGACAATTAACCTAACAAACAAACAATTATTGATCCATAACATTAATTTGTAATGTCCGCTAACATGTTCAGATGTGTTAAATTTGTTGTTAATGAATATTTTTCATTTGTTCATTGATTAATGCATTTGTTCACAGAAAAGCCAGAGAAACAAAGCATAGTATTCCCAGAGGTTGGTGTTGCTGTGGAGTTGGATTTCCAGTCAGAATTCTCAAATGTCCTGCATATATTTACCATAGTAACAAACCCTGGTAGAACACAAGGATGTACAGGGAAAGTTACAAATTTTTCACCAGTAAGTGTTGTATTTTCTGTGTGCAGACATGGACAAAATACTTTTTGTATACAATGTATTTGTAATTGTGAAATAATTTCCAAGTTCTTATATTAAAATCCCAGGATCACTTGGAATTTACTGATATAGACAAATAAATTAACTGATAGGATAATGATAGAACCATGTTCTATTCACTCTAAAACAATGTTGACATATGCCTTTTTTTCGTATTCAAGTTGTTTCTTCACGAAAAAGAGTTGCAAGATAGCCTTTCTTATTTTTTTTTAAATATTGAAAATGATACTGCGCTATATTTCTAACATGTACTTGTCGATTTAAAAGCAAAGTTCAGAATGTTTTTGGTAAAATAAGAGCTACATGTAATTGTGCTCGTAGTATTCTACATGAACCAATATGGCGCTCTGCATAACCATGTATGGAGCTGTGCATACTCGTGTATGGAGCTCTGCATAACCATGGAGCTGTGCATACTCGTGTATGGAGCTGTGCATTACCATGTATGGAGCTGTGCATACTCGTGTATGGAGCTGTGCATTACCATGTATGGAGCTCTGCATAACTATGTAGGGAGCTCTGCATTACCATGTATGGAGCTGTGCATTACCATGTATGGAGCTCTGCATAACTATGTATGGAGCTCTGCATTACCATGTATGGAGCTGTGCATTACCATGTATTGAAGTCTGCATAACCATGTATTGAGCTCTGCATAACTATGTATTGAGCTCTGCATAACTATGTATTGAGCTCTGCATTATCATGTATGGAGCTGTGCATTACCATGTATGGAGCTGTGCATTACCATGTATTGAGCTCTGCATAACCATGTATTGAGCTCTGCATAACTATGTATTGAGCTCTGCATAACTATGTATGGAGCTGTGCATTATCATGTATGGAGCTGTGCATTACCATGTATGGAGCTGTGCATTACCATGTATGGAGCTCTGCATAACTATGTATGGAGCTCTGCATACCCATGTGTGGAACTTTGTATAACCGTATATGGAGCTTTGCATAAACTGGTGTGAAGCAGCATGGAGTTCTGCATAACCATGTATGGGGTACAGCACACCCATATAGGAGCTTTGTATAACTATGTATTGAGGTGTAACATAATATTATGGAGCACTGTATAGCTCAAAATCACTGTACATGTAAGCAGGGCTGAAGTTCACAACAGGAAACAGAATGTGATGATTCAATAAACTAAATTAATTATTGACAATTTTGTTCCTTTTTTCAGCCTGTTTCAGCTCAAGGAGATGTACAAGAAAACAAAACCAATGGTAGAGTTGTGACAAAAGTATCCTTGCAGGACATACAAAAATTAAAAGTATGTTAAATTTAGTTTACTTTCCCCATGTCTAATGCTCAGTGAAATGATTTAGACTTTAACTCGAATGTTAGATGTTTCAACTGATTTTACAGTTAGCTATACAAAAATGTGAATAGTAGTTTATTTACTTTCCTACATATAAATAATGTATATACTTTTTATACGCCCGAAAGGATGTATTATGGGAAAATGCGGCATGTGGGCGGCATCCACACTTTCTAAGATGAACAGTTTTCATCTGATCTTCACCAAACTTGCTGAACATAACCATAACTGTTCGATAACCAGCTAAAATCACCCTAGGCACTTTTAAATTATGGCCCTTGAATAATAAAAAAATGGTAAAATTAGCCTTCTCAGCTCTATAGTTCAGACAGGTGAATTAGCCTTGTCTGCTAATACATGTAGTTCTAGTAGGTTTGACAAAACCTATGAATTGCAAGATACTGAGTAATGCCTCCTTGATGGACATATTTTGTGACAGTTTGACACTCTCGTTCTTTATTGAAATCGTGTATAATATGTCATTCTCTTGTACATTACTTTGATAACTTGTCTGACTTACCTATTTCCTTACAGAGAGTCTCTGAAAGGCAATGGAATGGTTGTCAGCTTGATGCCTGGTAAATGTTGTACCTAGAAATTTTACTAAAACCTCCAGTCAGCACCATTGTCCAAACAACTCCTTAGCGTGATTTTATACAAATATTCCCCCAAAACGAATTTTGGCTTTGTATACCGACTCTTTGAACTTGGTTCTAATTGTCCAGTTAATTACTCCTTTGACTTTTTCATTTGCAGGATAACTTGATTGTGGATGTTACCATAACGTTTTTCATCAATGGCTCAACATACTTTTTAATGAGACGTATAAATCTTGGACAGCCTCTTGTGGCAAAATTGAGATTGTGGGAACAAGCCCCAAACTTCACACCCAGCGGAAGGGAGGCAATCCAGCAAGATGAAGAAACTGACAGTTAAAATTGAAAAGTGTTAAAAACGATTATTCCCACCGGGTTTAAAATTCAGAAAAATTCAAGAAACATTAAAATTGCTGTAAAAGCTAAAATGTGAGGAAGAGTAATGGAAATATGTAAACAAACAGTACATAGTTGTATGTATTTCTGTTTTAGTGCTGACACAATAATATAGTGTGTAGAAATTTAGCAATTAATTCTTTCTATAACCATGAGTTATGGTCTTTAACCTTGGAAATCTGACATTTATGATGATTAATTTGATGATAATATGGAAATATTAAATGTAAATTGGGTAATATTCGTGACGATTTAATTTTTTCTATTTTTGTAATTTTCCAACTTTGCTTATTATGGTATCTTGTGAAAGATTCATTTCATATAGATATATTTTTTCAAGAAATAAAAATTTGCATAAAAGTGTCTGCTCACAAATTTGGTCACACAAAAATTACCCAATTTACGGCATTGGCGTTTAGTTCTGTTAAGCTATTGAATGTGTCTTCCTTTGTTATAGGAGTGGGTCAGTGGTGTTTTTTAGTTTCTACCGAAGCTTTAACTTTAAGGTGACTTGGACAAAAATGTATGAACAGCTCAATGTATGTGTATGTAACAGTATGTTGTACATTGAAAGGGCAGACAGAAAATGTCTGCAGGTTTAAATGGCAGTATTGAGGCTTATACCTGTACTATGATGCCTGACCTTCAGTTCACATTGTCTGTTGGTACCTACACAGCTGTAGAAGTTATTCTGTATCTGCTACTGTCCAGCAATAAACTGACAAACCAAGACATTTGCTGATGTTTATTTTTATGTACAGCATTTATTTTTAACATAGTGTCTAATGTTTCTTTTTGTAAATTCTATTTGTCTTAAAAGTCCTTGAAGGAGATATTAAGAGGGTATTTTTGTTATATTTCAGTAGATATGTACATTTGTGTGTCTTCATTGTAATGATTATGAAGTTATCAGTCAAGATGTATACATTGTAGATATGGTGTATAAATCTGGTTATACATTGTATACTGAATTAATTCTGAGCTTTCAGCTGGTCTGAGAATTTTACCTTTATGAAAGTATTTTTTTGTTACTAGTACATACAATTTAAAACATTTATGTTGTATATCAGGTGAATTTTCAGAATACTTTTTATCATCACTTTAACTAAAGGCTTTTTCACAGTTGTGACACAGAACCGATAGTCGAGGTCACTTATAGATTTATACAGGAAAGTTTCTGAAAGTTTTTTCTTGGCCATTCAATTACTTTCAAACCTCTAAATGTGTGTAAACCGTCCAGCTGTATTGTTATTTACTTGTGCAAGATCACGTGTGAACTATCATAATGTTAACAGTTATATGTCTCATGTAATAAAGTGTCAATGTCACTATTTCACTGCTAATATATATATCTTGGTACTATCACAGACCTATATACACATTGTGGTAATATTAGAGCTACATGTTAATTTACATCCAAACAGCTAACGGGACTTTAACACATTTCATCATTTCACTCCATAGATGTACAAGAAACTTTTAGAAATGAACTGGTTAGAATCTCGCATGTATCGGTGTTATACACAGGGCATGTAAAAGAATCAAGGAATCTATTTGTAATAGAGCTAGGGTCTGGTACCTGGATTCCTTTGTATCTGCATCTTTCTCTCTTTAACTTGCACCTGTCAGGAGTCTTGGCAAGTTCACCTAGGGAGAAGTCCAAGGGTCAGATGGGACTTATAAACAATCAAAGAAAAAAATCATTTCATGTGAGCATATACAGCTTTGACAATTACTTCTGGATATGATCTTTCCTTTATGAGATACAATGTACTTAAATGCTAGCTGAAGTACATGAGTCTTATTTAGCTCACCAGGTAAGCAATGCTCAAAGTAATTGCCAGGAGTCTGTTAACTGCTTTTCTACTATTTTGTACTGGATTTTCTTTAAATTAAATCGTTTGTCCTGACAATTTCTAGGTTGTTATTGAGCTGGATCAAACCTGGCTCACTAGGTCATAAAAAGGAAAACCGTGTAAATATACTTTTCGGAACGAACTACAGACTGTGCGCCCGAAGCCAAACAAGACTACAACGGTGTCGGGTCTTGTATCACTCGGGTAACTGTGATGGTCGAGCTACTTGAAAAAGTAATTAAGAAAAGACTTGTGGATGGTAAAAGATGATTAGACTATTTGTTGTATCAATTAAGATTCAGAAGTTAGAAATGGAAAATAGATATAGCCACATACATAACCTAAGCATTAATATTTAAAGGCATCACGCCTCCAACTAGCCAGATCAAGTTGAATAGTGAAAATGTTGAAATTGTGATACTGAAGAAATTGCTTGGACTTGAATTCTGCAAAGATATCAGGTTTGACAAACATTTAGAAGGAAAACAAATCGGTTTTGCTACTCTCAAGAGAATAGACCAACTTATTAGGAATGAAAGTGTGTAGACAAAGTGTTCACGCATGAAATTGTACAAAAGTTTAATGTTCGTTGCCATGGACTTTGGTAAAAAGTGTCTTGATCAACGTCCACAAGTATTTCTTGATAAAAACATCTGGTTGTGTTACCAGTACCTGATAGCAAGCGCTGAAAGATATCACAAACAAACACAAACACGATGCCAACTGATAAACTCTTAAAACTCGGACAAGAACAAGACTGAGTTTTGCAAGACGCTCGAGTGATGTTGAGAGAGAAGGTATTGTGCAACTCTGATAACAAATAAGATCTAGATTCAAGTTGTTTTCCAATAAGAGGCTGAGACGTTCGAGCTCATAAAAGAAGGAAAAAAAGACGAAAGGGAGATAGGGTTTTTATCAAACCTATACAGGTTTACGAAAAGTTGAACGAAAAGTCTTGGAAGCTGGAGAGTAGCCAAGATAAGGTTAAACAGCATTCGGGAAATCCATTCTGACCCACACTGAAACGAAGCCCTGAGAGAATGCAAAAGAATTCAACCAGTGATGGACCTGGCCATCCCTTTGGATATGAAGAAACCTCGGAGAGAGACCAATGATGTGGTGAGAAAGGCGCGCTCTTGTTCAACACCAGGTCCTAGTGGCATCCCGTACAAGGGTTATAAGAAGTGTCCCAGACTTGTACGGGTGTGTGGTATGGAGAAAGGGTACTGTTCCAGAACCATCTCGTTGCCGAGTGTGGAAAGGAAGATCTCCATCCTAGTCAAGCGAATGACGACCTACATATGATGGGAAACAAGTCAATGGATACATTTGTACAGGAGAAGAAATTCCTGGTTTCTGGAAATTAGAGACCTCTATACTTGTTTTACAGCACGCAAGAAATGAGTTAATGATATCAAAAATTGATTTAGAGAGGTCTCTAATTTAATTGTACCGCGCTTCAATATTGTTAATCACAATCCATTAACAACCTTGAAATAGAGAGCTCTCAAATAAAACAATTCAAGCGCGGTACAATTCAATTATAGACCTGTCAAAAACAATTTTTAATATCAATAATTTATTTCTTGCGTGCTGTAAAACAATAAAAGAGGTCTCTAATTCAATTGGAGACGTCTTCAATTGAATTATAGATGTCTCCAAATCAATGGATTTAAACCGCGCTACAAACGAATTTTTGATGTCTTTAATTGATTTATAGACATCTCCAAATATTTTACAGAGCTCCCCAAATATTTAAAGACCTCTTCAAATAATAGAGTATATGTAGATTTGGCATGAATTCAAGATATCTAAAATTGAATTTCACCGCGCTCAAATTGATTTAGAGAGGTCTCTAATTGAATTCCAGACCTCTCTTATTTAATTTGTAGCGAGCTTTAAAACAATTAGAGAGGTCTTCAAATCAATTAGAGACCTCTTCAATTCAATTACAGAGCTCTTAAAAACAGCTGAAATACCCCTTAATTTTTTGTATCACTTACTCAATTGTAGAGGTCTTCAATTCATTTATTGCGCGCTTTAAATCAAATTTTGATATCATTAATTGAATTAGAGAGCTCTCCAAATATTTAAAGACCTCTTCAAATATTGAGTATATGTAGATTTGGCGTTCCATAGGCATCTGATGAATGACGTGACTGCCACCACGGAAACACTCATTCAGACGAGATGGATTTTAAAAGCTCTCAATCAGACAGTGTCCTAGGCGGATACTGTTCAGATCTGGAAAGTCGAAATGTTTAGAAGAAAGGGGAAAGTCACTGACAAGTTGACCATCGATAGTCAACAACCCAATAAAATGTTTGAGAAAAACTTTTTGATTTCCCGCTAAAAGACACCACGAGCCAATGCAGGCCAAAACAACAAGGCGGATATGGATCGAAGAGAATAGAAAAGTCAGAAATTCCCTGGCAAGTTTAAAGTATGGCTTGGCCTGACACTATACCAGTCACCAGTACTGGATATTACGGTCGGTCTCGTTGAGGAGTACAGCGTTGTAAGGCACGATTGATGCTTACAGTCAGGGACTCAAATGATGAGTGGCTTAAGGGTCAGAACAGGCAGGAAATGAGCCAGGCAGTAGAGCAAGTCCCAATCACCAGGACGTATTAGATACAATAAACAGAACAGAGGAGTGGTTTCAATACACTATCAGCTATAGGAGAAATATGACAAAGAGAATAGATCTACAATACAGGTAGAAGTTTGAAGAGCGGGGAAAGAGAAGTGGTCATCAAAAGCATTCCAACTTGGACCCCAACCAAGGGAAGGAGGTAAGTTGAGCGGAAGAAACTGGCTTGAATTTTAGATAAACGAGTCACTTCAACTGGGTTTGTTTCTCCGATCCGTGTATGGTTTGTTGCCTTCTCCGGCGCATTTGCAGAAGCGGAAGCATTCAGAAGACCCAACCTACCCACTGTGAGATTTTAGGATCGTTACCTTATATATTGTCATCACACCAACAGCACAATTATCACATGGTGTTACAGATGGGGGTCACGGCCAGGTATTTCGTGATATGGAAAACATCATAGGGAATCAGGAAAAGGTTAGCCGCCACAGCAGACAGTTACCATGTTTATCAACTTCGTGAGAAAAGGGGAGAAACGCTCTGCAACGTCAATAATATTTTATCGCATTTCATACATTTGTATTACAGAATTTGTCCATCCTGCATATACTGTCTCATTAACATTATTTTCCAAGTATTTCGGATGTCACTTTACGGGTACCGTATATAAGGGTCCCGTTGACTTCTTTATTTCGTTATAACTATGCCAGGATATTATAGCGACTCAGTACGATTATTTGACACAAGAATATTTAGCTTTTCCAGTTCAATCTGTAGAAATGCTTAATATTTAACCAGGACACCATAAACAGACTCCAGTCATTATTGTGGGTCAGCTACTAGAAGCGGCGTTAGAAGCATTAACCTTTCTAGGAAGCGTTGTCAACAAATCAGGGTGTACATAGGAAGATGTGAGTTTGCTGATCGGAATAGCAAGATATGAAGATGATTTGATGAAGTAGGAATATCAGCTAGAATACCAAATAAAAACTGTTCAACTACATGTCTAATCTACCACAAGTTTTCGTCAACGGCTGTCTGCGTCAAATACCGGGAAACTGATGGCCCGAAAGAATCATTAACCATGGGCTTTGGAAAAAGACACACCACACATTGCCATCACAGTCAAGGAAAGGAAGTGGCGTTTGGTTGGCCACACTCTGAGAAGAGACGAGTCCTGCATTGTCAAGCAAGTTCTGGAGTGTAATCCACAAGGAAAACACAGAAGATGCCGACCAGTTCAGACCTAGCGAAGAAACCTAGAAACACATAATCGCAAGAATAACACGGGTAGAGCTAAAACAGGCTGCAATAGACAGATCCCATGGTGAACTGTGATTATTGCCCTATGTCCCGAAGGGGACGAAGAGGATGAGTGAGTGAGTGAGTGAGTGACAGATTTTATTGGATATTCTACTGGATCTCTCCTTATCCCTTATGGTTTTATACATGAAAGTGTAAGTTTGTCTCGAAACATTTGTTATTTAATTTAACTTTATTAACCAAGAATGACATGGAATCTTTTGCTTTAAATTAAGCATATAAATGTTTTAAGCATTCTTATATGTGAATTGATAGTTTAATTACTGAAATATGGCGTAATTGTGTTAGTAGCGAGGCTTGTAGATTAATACAATGCTCACAAGCAAGAATATACTGCACCAATGTAAGAATTTTATACAAAAAGCAACGAGATGTTTGACGTTTCTGTATGTATAGTATTTCGCTATATAGGCACTGTATTTTATCAGTTTGGCTTATGTGAAAATTTAGCGAAAGTGATAAAGTTTAACTTCATGAGATCTCAAATAGTAAATTCAGAGGCTATTCCATAAAATGTGCCTTTCCATGACAACACCATCCTCCCACACCACTTTGTCTACAGTGGAAGTTATAAATTCTTTACAATGACAATTGTAATCACATCCTGACCTTGTCCCATGTAGGTTTTATTTAATTTCAGAACTGAAAGAAATGCTTGCTGTAACCAAATAAGAGTCTGCCTCTGATTTGATTTCAGAAGGTTTGCAGAATGAATACAAATGCTTACACAAGGATGGTAAAATTGCATACTTCGGAAAACAGTGAAACTATTTATTAAAACAATATTTTTATCCTGTAGAATAATATCAAAAGTCCACATATTTTGACCAAACCTCGTATTCTTGCCAGTTATATAAAATTCACCAACAGAGTCAACATTCAAATACCGAAACACAGACTTACTTTGATGTTACTTTACATTGGCATTTCGTACATTATTTCATTTATACGTAATTGCGTTTAAGGTTGAGAAAAGCAGTCGGGAGAAGGCATTGCTTCTTTTGGAAGTAAGTACCCATTATCAATTTGTTTACTAATCCAGCAATTTGAAGAAATCTCTGTTGAAACTGAATTACTGAAACTGGTTACGTAATATATAGATTCTTACATATTCAGCCTTAGATTTTGCAGACGTAGTTTTGTATTGTGAAAATGCGTTTTAAAGCTAAGAAAAATCTGTATTGCGACAAGACATATGGCCACATACTATTAATAGGCAAGTATGGAACGCCAAATTTACACTAATACTAAACTAGCTAAAGAGGTCTTCCAATAATTGTAAAGGTCTATAATTCTATTACAGCTCTCTCCAAATAATAAAAGCGCTCTATATATATTATAATAAAGTGGTCTTTAAATATTCGGACTTCACACTGATATCAATCAAAGGACTGAAAGTACTGGAGGATCGATTGTCTCTGAACAACACAGCCTGCACACATACATGTGTAAATATCAGGACAACACAGACTGTACACATACATGTGTAAATATCAGGACGACACTTACACGAGTAAAGTTATAAACTGGAGACACAACTGTCTACAAATTTTGACCTTTAACCATTTGTGTAAACTTTACTTTTGAGATAGGAACCCATGTGCTTACCTTTTGCATTCAGTGACCATGCTCAACTACCCTATGAAGTATCATAGCTGTGGATGGTGACTTGCAGTTGATCATGACAAAGCTGAACTGAAAATTCATAGTTTGAACAACTTTTAATGTCATTCAAAAGTTATGGGATATGTCCATAGGGTTGATTGTATTGTGCCAAATGATTGATTCGGATTTAACGTCGCACTCAATAGCTAAGGTCATATGACAACTTACTGATTTCATGGAGGAGGAAGACCCTCGGGGCCTATTCGGGCATTATTTTAGTCACGAGCGAGCACTTGGGTAGAAAGTAGATAGCCTCCAGACATAAAAGAGGTCGTCCCAAGTAGGCACGAACCTACAGCGGTGAGGGACAAGTGATCATCAGTCAGTGACCTTAACCACTCGGCCACAGATGCCATTGTATGATGCCAAGCAATTGTCTGAAGTTTCAAGGCTTTAATAGTTACCGAAAAGGCGAATTTTAAGAAAGCTTAACCAGATTTAAGACGATAGTGCCGACTGAAGTCAAAAAGGTTACGACAATGGCTCTTCTGTTTTTCATAGAAAAGGTAAAACTGGATAAATCAATCTTTTTTTATAAATTGATTCAGTATATATCTTTTGTAGAACAAGTATTTGCAGCTTAAATTAACTATCTCGATGAGTGCTTCCAAAATACTGCGAATAGCAATATAACGGGTCTACTGCGCACCCCTAGTCATTACCAGCCTCTCTACCATGCTGTTTTAAATTTTCATAACTTGTCTAAAACAACAACTGAATGTTTTAATAGCAGGCTATTATCTTTCATATTTAACATAAATTAGACTCCAGTAGTATTTCGTAACAAATAATAATAATAATAATAATAATAATAATAATAATAATGATAATAATAATAATAATGATGATGATGATGATGATGATGATACAATCTAAATAATGTATGTATGAATGTCCACGCCAAAATTTAGTGTAGCAAAAGAATCATGGTAAAGTTTGAAAGTTTTGGTTACAATACAATACAATACAATACAATACAATACAATACAATACAATACAATACAATACAATAAATCCTATTTGTATTAATATTGAGTTAATATCTGTTCTTTGTAAATGACAGTATTGAACACAATGCACAGTACCCATTTCGTTGCTTGGCAAAGGCACTGTGATCGGTGAGCCTACATATAAATAACTTACTGACATCAGCATCTAAAATTCTGAAAACAAAAATGTAATATTTTTTCCAATATTCAAAACAGTTTAATAATTGTATGCGATTACCCTAAGGAAATGTTTTTATCGAATATTACTCACATTTCCTCCGATGATGGATACTGTTACATTTTAATTGAAGTTGTCTACTAGTAATAATTGGAAGTTCAAATTACTCCAGGAGAATGCTAATAGAATTGCCGTTTCCACATAAAACTCTGACGGCCTTGCGTTAATAGTCCATGACCGGCTTTGTACTAATTCCTTAGGTCGCCTTTATCAATTTTAGCTTTCAGGTAGCTTCTGATAAAGCCTGTTATTTCATTAGCCAAGTCTTAAAACTTTTTTATTTTTTTATTGTGTTTCAAAAGTATGTAAACCTATTCATTTATAAAATGTCTTTTCAAACTAAAAAAATAAAACAAAACAACTTGTAGTTATAATATTTACTGAAAGGAACAGCACACTAAATGTGATAAAATGTGCTACCAACAATGAATGCTGAACAAGTTTTGCCGCCAGAGGTATCCCCCTATACCATAACGTTTTAATGCATGTTATACACTATACATATTCTCTGAACTGTGTCACATATTTCTGATTTATGTCTTCAAATAAATATTCAAAATGGCCAGTTAAATGTAAATTGTGTGTTTTCAAAACTCTATGACACAATTCCGTCTAACAGGGAACACTATATTAATGCTAGAAAATGATAGCGTATAGTTGGTGCCCCCTAACTGTAAGCCTTGTTCAGAAGGTGAAGGCAGATAAGAAAGGTTATTATATTTAGTTGCCCATCTATTTTTAAAGCCATAAGCAACAACATTTGTTCATTTTACCGATTTAAAGTTCCAAAAGACCTTTCTAACATGTATAGGTTTACACACCTTTACAATGACAACAAGGTTTCGAATTGAGATAGATACATATAAACATGTGTATTGGTTCGTCTCATGCATGTTTTTAAACTTACGGAACTTTTTACCACAGATGCGGAGGCAGGAGAATCAGATTGTACTTTGGTCAAAGGTAAATTTCTTGATTTTCTGGTATTCTGTTAACTACAGAGCGATGACGACATCATCATTCTAAAAATAAAAATAAAAACATCTGAAAATTTCGGCTATTTGTCAGATGATACCTTTAGATAATCCGTGCTCAGAAAGTTTTATCATTTCCGATCGTTTTGTTGGTTGGATCTGTACATACAAGTGCGGTGCTTTATGTTGTGTCTACATTATGAGTGGGTTGTCCTTTACTTTGCCCTTGGCAAAAAGGTGGCTTTTCTATAAATTGTAGTTTAAGTATAAGCGTGTACCTTGTCTGCTGCCCTTTTCTCATAGTTTGGGGATTCCTTTTTCTGTATATAAGTCTGGTTGTTGATGAGTGATGTGTTTGATAGTGTTTTGGAATAGATTCTTCATTATATGGTTTATCTTTTTCGTGAATGGTTTTGTTTGTTGTTGCATATACGCCATATTGAAATTGTATTTTAGATTTCTTTTATTTCTGGCTTCTTCAAGAATGAAAACATATAAATACAGTATTGAAATTATTCCATTTAGTCGGGCTTTAGATTTCTAGCAGATTTAGATTAAATTTCATTCTCATTATTTTTGAGGGCATTCAAACCAGTCATTCGCGCACTCCCGACTCCTTTTTTTATTTGTTTTGCATTTGAAAGGCTAGCTAAGATGTCGAATAATGTTTAAAGTCTGGCTTCAACAAGGAATCTGGACAATATACTGGTTGCCTTGACTTTACAAAGCAAATGCTATCGATTAACCTTCAGTTCCTCAATCAGATTTCTGATCTCCTGGGTGCTTGTTTTGCTTGAATCTGGATCGATAGAAGCAGGGAGAAAAGCAACAGATCTATTGGATAGGAATTGTGGGAAAGGCTAGCGGAATCCATATAGAACATAAATTGGTAATTGCTTCGTGACGTAAAACAAACCATATTTGCTTAATAAAATTGGAGTTCACGCATTACTTTAACACCCAAATCGACTAAATGTATTTTACTTAGTGAAACTAATACGGAAATATGTTTTTATAGCGGGAAGTTGACTCGTTTTTTAGATAATTTGTGAAAACGTTGGATAAATCATAATTTGGCGGCGAAATGGTTGAAAAATCGCACTATGAAAAGGCGGCATTACATCCAAATATACAGGCCATACAATGTAAGTAACGTTTTGTTTAAAACATCTGAACAGATATGTAATTACAAAAAAATATATTATGAGAAACCAGCAGTCTAGTTTTAGCTCAAAGACAAGCGAGCAAATGCTAGATCTATTCATCGTTTTGTTGGATGTGCTTATGGTCCATCATCCTTTTTCAATGTATATACGGTACGACCTGTAGAGAGACAGACACAGATACAAGGGAATCCGGGTACAAGACCCTAACTCTTTTACGAATAGACCCCTTGGTTCTTGTTTACATGCCCAGTGTAAAGCACCGATACACGTGAGACTACCTCTGGGTTTCTAACCAGTTCATCTCTAGATGGGTCGGAAACACTGAAAAGCGTTTCTGAAATTTCCAGTGCCCCGGTCGGGATTCAAACCGGGGACCTCCGGATTGGTAGTCCAGAGAGTTAACCACCCGACCACCCTGATATATTCTTCTTTTTCAATGAATTGGTTTTCTCATCTAATGTATCAGTGAAATGTTAATGCCAACATTGTAATAGCTCTCATGGCTATATCGCCGACAGAGTAAATTTATTACAGTGTTTATATGAATATTTTCATCACTAATTGTTACATATATAGTGTTATTTCATAATGCCATCCATGCATATGTCGAAACTCCGAAATTGATATTTAGCGGCGTGTCAATGTTTCAAGTCATTCGGATTTCCAAGCGAATCTAGAAGTTTTAAGAATTTGGCCATTAGTTCGTCTCTATGTGGAATATTTCTATGTTCTTTACTAGTATATCATTCTCCAGCTAAGCACAGATTTCTGAAATGGTTGAAATAAAAGACCTTCTGTATTCTTTCGTCATTTTAATATCTTCTTGTAAATTGTATAACCTGATAACCAAATTTCTGTATAAGACAAGCATGCAGATGGTATGAGTGTAGACTGCACAAATGCATCAATTTCTGACCTGCATCTTAGAACGTTGCTTTTCTTCTATACGCAACATCGGCGCCATTTTAAACAGCATGCACTGTTATTTGTCACCACTTTCACAGACAAAAAGAAATGACCCTCGCAGATGAAATTTAATAATTCAACACGAACAAGTAATTTCTTCTTGCACAGGAAGTATCGATGTTCATGTATTGATTTATATTGTTCATTTATTAGCTGTCTTGATATTTGTTTTACACTTAGACCGAATTTATCTAAAAGTTATATATACTTAGTGATGTGTTAAAAATGCCGTTAGTACTTCTGTGAAACGAAGTTGCATTCTGATTCTTACCACTGAAAGAACAATGTGCAGGTATGTCAAAAGTATTCCATTTGTATTATGCGTGAATGCGTGAGGTTATATTTGCACAACCGAGATAAGTACTCATGGGACTATTCGATTAACGATAGTGTCTATGTCGATATTTCGCTGCTTATCTTTTGTTTAAACTAGAATATTGTAGAATGTAATACTGTGGGTTTACTGTCTGGTATCGAACTGGTCTCGAAGCTGAAATATTGGACTGAAGAAATGACAGTTTTATGACTAGTTTCTGGTGTGGGGATAATGTATATATATATTTATTTATTTTTTTGACGCCATATTTGCCCTGATGAGCAGGAAAGCGAAACCGGTTGGCAAATAATAATTTAATTATCTCATGGACTGTGTTTTTATCTTTTAATATATACATACATATATTTATAAATGTTTGTTGGCAACTAGATATTTGGTAACTTTGTAAGACATCTTTGTCGGTGTCTTGATGTCAGGTTCAAGGTGTTTCAACATTACCTTCTTTATGGCCGCATCACACTCATATACTCACACATTTCTTTTCTGACTTTCAACAATCGACAGAATAACTGACCATTTTTGGATTTATTCGTTGTAGTCTGGAAACAACTTTCTCGTGTCAATAAAACCATGTGATAAACATTAAAAAAAACCTCACACTTGATTACATGTAACTCCATGCACCATTCTCTTAATTTACCGCATCTTAATTTTTGCCGGTATTAGAGTCAATGTGAAATCAGGAATGTCGTTTTAGATTTAATGCTTTGGCTAAATCTGCGAGTAAGTCCTCCTCATTGATAAGGGGTTTGTCGAGCTTTCAGGCAAACATGAAATAATATAAGTATAAACGCGACTTACCCTTAAATCACCGCGCACACAAGATACCAAGTTGCAATGGAAAATGTCATGAAAATGCATGCCAATGTTATTGTGTTTTGCTGCCACTATATTTTAAATGTAAATATTGATGCTTTGTCACACGGATTTATGACCTTTTGGATCTTGTAAACAATTGTCTTAAAGTCAATATTGAGGAATTTCTCAAAATTTGTTTCCTAGGACCATGTTGTCATTTTCGTAAAACAAACAGACCTGTATTGCATGCCCTGATATCTATTTTTGGCTACATAAAGCAGGGGAACTTTAACGGTTAAAACAGATACAATACATTTAGTGCTATATTTGTTGTTAGCTGTAACGAAATGCTGCTAGAATATTAAATAATTGATGAATAACTCGCCTCAAACCATTCTTGTTTTGTTTATGAAATAATATTGCGAATCTGCATCAAGTTTGGTTTGAAAATCTGATAATAATTGAAACACTAATTTGATGATAGTTGGCATCCTAGGACTGCAATCAAACGTGGTTTGGGGATTAAGATAAACCAGTAGATTACCTGTCTCTATCTCTCCCTTGAAATATTCACTCGGGAAGGCAAGAATAAGTCTGGTAAAAAAAATAATCTCACTACGAAAATACGGCCATACATACAAATATACATGTCATACACTATAACTAAAAGTGTATTTAAAACATCTGAATATATACGTAATTGAAAAAAGACTTAGATATTCTGAGAAACTGGAGAGATCTTGGTTAAAAAAATTATTTCACCCTTTTCTATTTATCCTTTCTATCATTGAATGTATTTTTGAAATGTTAATGCTGCCAGTCAGATGCTGATATTTTAAACGCCAAAGACCAAAAACATATTATTTAATTATAACGTATGGTGTTATTTCATACTGTCATTTATACATTGATCAATTCTTTTCTTTTTGGACTGGGCACAGGCATTTCAGATTTTTTGGGGAAATTTCAAGCTCATCTGGAAGTTTTAAGAAATTAGCCATTGGAAAATATATGTTCTTCTGCCTGTGGAACATTTTGGCGTTCTTTTGTTATTTATTTCTTTCTCCTGCTAAATGCAGCTTTCTAATTTGGTGAAAATAAAAACTTCTTTCCCTATTTTTCTTGCATTTATCAACGGTATTTTGTGTCGTTAGCGTTGTAAAGTATCCTATCAACGAATTTTGTTTTGGTACTTGTATAAAATTGTATACGAATACCAAATCTTCAAGTTGACCATGCTGGGTGTCTCAAGTATATGGCTTGGCATATATATTGACAGACAATTCCAGATTTCTCTGTATGATAATCAAGGTTTAATCAGACAAACACATCGGTGTCTGTCCATTCAAGGATTCTGACGGCGCCATTTTGAAAAGCAAACAAAATCATACGTCACGACGTTCGCAGACAAAACTTAATAATCCTGCAGTTGCTGATAATTTAATCACCCAACAGCTAATAATGCCTACTAGCACAGGAAATATCCATATATTGATTAATATTGTTCAATTATTTGTTGTCTTTATTTCTGCTTTAGGGTGAAAATGCCGACATTTCAAAATGAGATATTTAGTGGTATGTTCCATAAATATGTCGATGGGACATCTGTGGCAAAATAAGTTGCAGTCTGAATCATTCGTATCCAGAAATGTAAAATTATTATTATGAACGAAATGACGCATGAATACTTAAGAAATAATATCAGTTGAAGTGTTCATCGTCTATTAAACAACATTTTGGAGAAGAACTGGGTGGTTTATAAATCTAAGCGGCTGAACGACAAATGAACAACGCTTAAAAGACTAAATATCGCAAAAGAATATATAAATGTAACGGGTCATGTTTTACACAAACTTTTTCAGTGTTTCATAAGACCAAGTTTGACATCGTGTATGATGCCATGATGATTCGCGTGTCAAAATGTTGTTTATTGCAGATTTTACAAACGGAGAGTCATATTAGAATTAATGTTATATTTACACAACCGAGTCAACTACTCGTGGCACTATTCGACAAATGATAAAGCCGGTGTCGTTACTTCACTGCTTATCTTTTATTTAAATAAGAATAATAGAATGATTTTTTAAGACGCAATAATGTCTGGTATCGAACTGGTCTCGAAGAAGAACTATTGGACTGAAGAAATTAATGACAGTTGAATGACTAGTTTCTGGCGCGCGTGTATCTTATGTCTTAATAATAATTATTAAATAAATGTCTGTTAGTGGAAACTAGATATTTGGTAACGGAGTAGCAAGGTTCGTGACGTTTCAACTGTCTTTAAATATTTCTCGCCTACGCTTTCTTAAATCCAGTCAAATACGTGAATGAATCAAAGAATGGTCGATAATTCTGTTGAAATTTAGGGGGAACAAGTCGTGCCAACCGAACAATGCAATAAACATTGTTCAATTAAGAATGCTAAACAAGATTACCTCCATGCTTTTCGGCCACATTTCGCCGATATTGTAGTCAGTTCTATTATTTAATATGTTTTTGAGGGTATTTAGTTTGAAACCAGCTATAGGGAGTGTCCCTTTATGAACGTAAAATGATAAATAAATAAAGGTTTGAAAAACATGTGGTGAAAAATGCCTCATTTTACAATTATAATAGAATAAGAGGCCGTCTGTAATAAATCGCATCCGTCATTAATTGTACAGCAAAAACTATACATTTATTATTGAATGTTTAACGGCACCGCAACATATTTAAACGCGAGCAGGTCGTCACTGGTTCAAATCCTTCATTGTCAGTCAATGGTCTCTTTTTTTCTTTTTTTTTTCTCTTTTCTTTTTTCTTTTTAGATCTACTGGTTTATTATTATGACATCATGTCAATAGTCACGCGCAAGCCATAATGATGAACAAAATCGATAACAACAACAAATAATATTTTCCCTATTTTCGGTTTCTCCACGTGTCTTGGCGGTAGACCCGCTGAATATAAATTTAAAAAAATATCAAAAAACATGCGTGAATCCTATTGAAGATCTAAGAGGAAATAGTTCCTCCGACCTCACAAACGAAGGAAGAGGATAAGAAATAAAACTGAATCTTCCGCAATCGCCGTAAATACGTGACATCAAACCAATTAGTGAATTTCACAATAAAACCAAGTATCCCAGAAACACTTTAGAACAATAATTATCCTACCGACTCTTCATTCAAAGACAAATTTCTGCATTATTTCCAAAAACAAATTCAACATTCAAGCTTGACAAAAGGGTTACGCTGAAAACCCGGGCTGCAACGTACTTACTTCCCTTGTAACCCGTTCAAGCTGGAAGCGCTAAAACAATATTATCAGGAATTCCATAACTGTATTTATATTCGAGTTTTGCGTATTCGGAAAAAATAACCGACCTTAAGATATTTCATGCTGTTAAAACCAGTTAGTAAACGAGAACTTTGCGAATTTAAGTAAAAAGCGATACAAATATTATCAAATCTTTGAATACACGACTTCACGCTTCAAACTCGTTGTAATTAATTTAAAAGTGCAATTGCGATCTGGCTCCAAAATCACTGTGCACACAAAGTACTAAGTGACTATGGAAAAAGTCATTTGAAATCATGCTAGTGTTGTTCTGTTTTTGCCATATTTGTACATGTGATATGAATGTTATACCACATGGGTTTATGACCGTTGATGTGAATTTTAAGATAAATCTTGAGCTCTTGAAAAGCAACTAATAAGACTACACTAAAACCAATATTTTGAATGAACTTTTTGTATTTGACTTCTGAAAAGTCCATAAAATATATCCTACTGCTCAAGCAGTACCAAACACTAAGATAATTGAAATTTGTATTAAAAATACACAACAACAAGATCGTTACTATGGTTTCTATGGGAAGCAACCACTGCCTTGAATGTGACTTTGAATACTTAGACAAAAAAGTGACCATCTATGGTAAAAAACGCAAAATTTATTTTCTAGGTCTACGCTGTCATTTAAAACAAAATGTATGTAACAAACTGACATGCATCTATTGCTGAATACATATTTGGTTAAATAATAAAAACAATAATTAAAGTGACATTATGCACATTTTTAAAAAAGTAAAATTCCAGCTGAAATAGGTGTGTGTGGAAAGGATAGAGGAAATAATAACTTTTAACCCAATGCAACAAATTTTTCCTGCTACCAGTACGAAATAATAACTTGCCAAATATTACCTGGGAGAGTCAATTTAAGAAATAAACAAATGCATGCAGGAGTTGCTTCCCTTCCACTGCTGAACAACACAAATAACACAAGGGAGATCACTGCCAAGGAAGGAATTATTATTTCATTAGTCCATTTTTTTAATTTCTAAAGCACCAACTTCAAATATTAATGCGGCATTATCATTAGTTTAACACATTTAAATGCACAGCAACCGAAAATTACTTTTATAAAACTGTCACCAAAAATATACTATGTGCAGTAAGATGAGCAAAATGTCACTTTAATAGCTGTGGCATTTTATCGGCGAAAGCAGATAAAACAAGTACATTTGTACTATTTGTTTTCGGTTGTTTCGAAAAGCTGCTAGAGTGGTAAATAATAGATGATCAACCGCTCTCATGACAGTTCGTTTTTATTTATGACATAATATTTGGTATCTTTATATTTTTTGGTAAATCTGGTTGAATATGGATTTAATTGTTTCAATGGTCGGAACTATGACCTTAAAACGTGATTGGGGAGTTCTGTGATCACTTCTGTTACTTCCCAATATTATTCAGTTAATTTTTGTAAAGAATAGGTACGTTTCTTCCTCTTAAAGAATTGAGAAGCATTTTGGCTCAACTATGAGCTAACTGGATATAACAGTAGTGTAGTTTTGAAAGACATTTACATTATGGCTCAAGAATATATAATAAAAGTAAACAAACCCAATATTTCTTTATGGGCAAAGACTATATAATGCAAAAAAACAAACCCAATTTTCTATATGGCCCAAGACTATATTATACAAATAAACAAACCCATTTTTCTCTATGGCTAAAAACTATATAAGACCATAAAATAAAAATAAAACACCCCATTTTCCTTCATGGTTCAAGACTAAATAAGACAATAAAGTAAAAATAAACGACCCAATTTTCTTTAAGGCTCAAGACTATTTAAAACAATAAACACACATAATTTTCTGTTTGTGTCAAGACTATATATATATGACCATAAAATAAAAATAAAACACCCCGATTTCCTTCATGGCTCAAAACTATGTACGTCAGTTAAGTAAAAATAAACAACCCAATTTTCTTTAAGGCTCAAAACTATTTAAAACAAATAAGCACACCGAATTTTCTGTATGTCTCAATACTTTATAAGACCATAAAATAAAAATTAAAACACCTCAATTTTCTTCATTGCTCAAGACCATATAAGACAATAAAGTAAAAATAAACAAGGCCAATTTTCTTTATGGCTCAAGACTATATGATAAAAACAAACCCAATTTTCTTTAAAGCTGCTCGCTCTCAGTTGCCGTTGAATT
>JAFMSR010000018.1:11773560-11951060 GCA_022818135.1 Saxidomus purpurata
AAACAGAAACTCACACTGTGCAAAGAAATCACGCCAAGACATTTAAAGGTAAACAGTTTCACAATATCTATTCAATTTGTTGGCATTATATTTAATCCGATGTATTAATTCCTGTAACTTAGCATTCCTGTCTTTCTTTCAGTAGGTTTGTGGACCATTCTTACAACGAAATCATCATTCCTGCTGGCTAAAATCTTACGTTCGGTACTTGTATTTGAGAGTTCACGCCATTCTCATCAGTGCTATATATAAAACCGAATGAAAGCTTTTCTACACTCCCTGTCAATCCTCAAAGAGAACGTGCACCGTGTCTCACCTCTATAAGTTATTAATCAATAGTTTTGATTAAGCAACTTGTATTGTCACAGGTTAAATCTTGCTTTATTGACCATTCAATTCTTTAGCGATCCATTAAGCTAGTTTTCATGTCTAAGAGTGATTTTATGTTAGAGTACCACTTTGAACTCTATTCCTAGATTCTATTATCTTGTAAAATGCGTGAACTTTAGCTGTAATAATCATGTTTGTAAGTTAGTCTTTTAGAAAAAAACAGAGATATAAGCACATGTAAGCTTCGTGCAAACAGGCGGTATACCATGCACACCTTAGTAGCACGCAACGGTTACTTCCCCTTACATTATACAGAGCTGAGAGAGTATGCGGAGGCTTAACCAATCAAATCGCTGTGAGGAGTTTGCCTTATTATACCGTCACTTGGTGTTTTTTTTTCATTTTGTCTGTACTGTTTGAACAATGTTGATAAAACTTCGCAGAGATGTCACTTGCATGTCACTGTACCAATGGTACTAAAGAATTTTGATCCTTGAGGAACCGTGGTTGTCATGGCAACATAGAGAAACCCTTGGCTGAAAATTTTAACAAGAATTTGTTTTATTCCACAGAAACGAAAACCTAATTAGCCTCTACCATAGTTGCTAACATAATAGGATATTAAACGAGACTTTCATTGGATAGGAATGATCACCGTATAATAATTAATCTATATAGAAACTTCAGTTAGTCCTTATGGAGTAGTTTATCTAAGCGTAGATAATCATCTGATGGCGTCATTACAAAGTAGCTCAAAAAACTGATACCCACAAGGACGGGAATGTAATTATTACATGTTCTGTATAGAAACATAAAAAATCTTGTTTTGAAACTGGTTGTCTGAACAGAACACGCGTTTGGCACAAACAGACATATAAACGAATGCCTTCTACCTAATTTGCCGAAAGGAAATTGATCTAATGTTAAATCATTGGCAACTGTCTACTTACCGTGTCTATACGAATTTGCTGGAAAGTATTTGACATGACATATTGTGCTGTAAATCTAAGAGAAATATGAAGCGGTCAATAAATGGATTATTCTGTTTCCATAAGAGGAATATCTAAGGCGAGTTAATGGTTTCGCAACAGAATTACCTCCAAGTTATTGAATAATTCTCGTGCGAAAAGGCCTTCTGTTTAAATCATTACGAACGCATCTATTGCATGTTTAAGTACCTGTTGCTAAGGACGTCGAAAAAACGTGCGGAGTGTTCGCATATTTGCTACAGGCGGAAAGGGAATGACCGTTTGACAGACAAGCATGCGAAAATGCTGCCGAAATGACATAGTGTATGACCGCTAAATCCCTGTTTTATATGTTAGAAAGCATTAAAAGTAGTATCGTGTCCATTAATATCATGGTTGTTCTATCATACTCTTTCTGAAAGACACAATATTTATAAGTATTTTGTTTAAGAGCTGAATGGTTAATTTTTCGAAACACATTTTTATTAGGTCATTTTTTTCCAATTTCATGTATAACAGAATCCGATTATATATCCACCCCAATGGAAAACAGTCTTATGGAGTTTTCTAGGCTTTCCAAGCAATTCGTGTCATTTCTTTTAAATCTTCGTAGAATTTTAGCATACAGGAATAATTTCTGTGAGTTTAAGTTTAACAATGTACTTAATATAAGAGTTACATTAATAATTAATAAAGTGATGATACCTGTGATAACATTATCAGTGTGATACAGATGATGATTTTAATTTTCAATGTTATATCGATTATAACTATTTTTTTATTGTGTAATTGTGTGCTAATAAATTTATTATTATAAGTTTAGTTTATACTAATTTATTTTAGCTCGATTGTGAAGAAAGCTTTGAGCATATAGAGTCACTCTCGAGTCCGCTTCCTGGAAAAAAAACAGTTCTGGTGTCATATGAGGAGGTACGGTCGTGACCTTGGTGGGGCTCGAACCCGCAACCTCCAGGATGAGCGGCAGACACCTAAATCTCTACACTACCGCTCCCCTTAAAATACATATTTCACTGTATTCTCCACTGTGTTCGTAACAAGTTTCACTGGCTTAGACGTTCCCGTCGTGCGTCGTTTTCAAAGTATAATTGTCTGATGAAAATAACCATTTCTCCCGAGAAAACTATTTCATCTCAAGATAAGATAAGATAAGATAAGAATTATGTCCAATAAAAAGAGAAAAAAAAAAACAGTTAAACACCGACTGGATTTTAACCGACTATATGACATATATATATTATACACTTAACTTTGTTTCTATTTAACAGTTCCGGGTTCAAGGCTGCGGAGAGCTGCTTGTGTCACTTTGTTACCAGCCAGCTGCAAACCGACTGACGGTAGTTGTACTAAAAGCAAGAAACCTACCTAAAATGGACCTCACTGGTCTATCAGGTAAGTCACGGATGCACGTGATAAGTTAGTAATGTACAAAGAAAAAACCTAGTCTGTGGTCAATTTGTTGTACAGTACCAAGGCTCGAAGCTCTGCCATGACATTTACATTTGGAGAGCTGGTAAAATTACGGATTTAAAGGGCCACTCCCTACATCTAGGAGATCATATTCTCGAAACATAGATAATGTGTTCAATGAACGTAAAATGATAAATAAATACAATTTCAAAGAAGAACCTATGGCGAAAAATGCCTCATTTTACCACAATTAATTAATATTGAGGCTTTCTGTAAAAAATCGCATCCACCTATTAATTGTACAACAACAACTCTGCATACATTATTGAATGGTTTACGGTACTGCAGTATATTTTAACCGCTGGTTTTATTGATAATGGCTGGAAATGCATAACTGAAAATTTTAGGTTGAGTTATTATACTTCCAAATATTCTATTATTTATGTTTGCGAGGTTATTTAGTTTGGCATCAGTTATAGGGTATGTTACATACAATTAATGACACTTTTATTTGCGACTAGATCATCTTGATCATTTCAAGTGTCAATTCTCCTTTTTTTAAATTTACGTCAGCGGGTTAACGTTTAAAGATGGGCTATAAAACCTAAGAATGTTCCTATTTTTGATGTGGTGCGGTCTGAGTTAGAGTTCCTCTGACTTTGAATATCAGATTTGGAGCATAGCATCAGCCATCTAATTATTCGTCTTAATCATGAATTCTGATATTAATGGAATCCGTATCATATCGCATAGGAAAGGATACGAACTCATAACAGGGCTTTATTCAAGCTTTTATTGTTCCCAATATTTATTGATAGCAAATGCAAGCTCGTAAAAGGAGGAGTGCTGCTGCCACTTGTTTCAAGCAGCCAGCTCCTGTTTGTTACAGCTTTGTTTAGATGTCAGGTTATATGTTCGTGACATTATCGAGACAACTAGTCATAGAATGCTATATGAATAATATACTGAAAATCAAATTTGGCAACTAGCTTTTCAAAACAAAATCACCATGGAAAAGACAAACTGTCTGTATTGTTCTCATTATACATATTTTGATATTATTTACAAATGATTTCCTTTCTAAATTTGTTCCCAGTTGGCCTTCCTAGATATATCTCTATAGTGCGCCCCCAAGTAATATATTCTTTGTAGAAATTGCTTAAGCTAAAATATACAGCAAAAAGGAAGCAATTTTCTGTTCTTCATTACATTTACCGGAGCTCAATTTTCCTCTCGGAATAGGCTTTTATAATTCCGACGCCCACAAACAATCGATTTTGCATAAAATCTAAACAGTAATTTCAGCAGAGACATAGATTGTCTTCTATATCAAGATATATCTGTCGTCGCCTCTAATTGGGATTTAATGGCGTTCCGGTAGGGAAACCACTATTTCCTGGAAAACAATTATCTGATGCGTGAGGGTCAAGAGCTGTCGTTTATTTATTGCCGGACTTTGCCTAACAAAACCATAAAATGCGGAGAAATGTCAGCATTGTCTTTCTTTCTAAGAGTACACTGGCCTTACGCCTGGTTTCTATAAAGGGTTGTAAAAGGAAGTGGGGACATGAGGGGGGGGGAGTGGGGAGATGCGTCGTCACGTGCGAAGCGAACTTTACTGAAAAGGGGTGTTAGTCATTAAACTTATTAACAGTAAAAATGTATTAATTCCAGTGAACAGTATTCAGCGAATCACTCGTGAAATAACGTTAAGTGTCGTTATGAATTTATTTAATAGAACAATATCCTCAAATACTGTCAAGCACAACAAACGTCAAGCAATCTCAAACGCCATCATACATACCCAAACACCATCAAGCATCCAAATACACAACCAAGCACCTCAGACACCGACAACATCGAGCATCCTTAAAAGCAATTAGCATTCTCATACACAAACCAGTAAGCACCATTATACAACACCAAGTAATACCGATAACACCAAGCGTCCAAAACAACATCAAGCATACATAAACACCATCAAATATCCTTAAATATCCCCAAACACCATCAAGCATCCGCAAACACCCCAGACCCCATCAGTCATACCAAACAACATCAAGCATCCCTAAAACACCACCAAACACCACCAAGCATCCTAAAATACCATTAAACAACATCGAGCATCTCAAACACCATCACGTATCCTTAAACACCATCAGACATCCGCAAACACCATAATGAATAATCCCCCTAAAACCAGCATTATCAACCTGACCTGCATTAAATGATACACAAAAGACTGAATCATCATCTGATAAACGAAAGGAGGATCAGCTTCCGTGTTCGAGTGTTAAAGTCGCTGACTTAAAATCATTATAACTTCTCATAGATACGAGTCTAGTACTGGCTTCTCCCCAAAAAAGACTGCCTGCCTGTAAAATTATCAAAATACGGTTGGAACGGGAGTAAAACTCCTACAACAACTTAGAGGGTAGGATAAAAAAAACACTACAATTATAATTTCTGTAAAATGTTGCAACATTTTTGTCAAGTTCAACGAGTAAAGAACGCCACAGGCATTCAATATTTATATATTTCAAACCAGAAGGTTATAGACACATATGTAACCAACATCAATAATAATTGCATAATATTAGCAAATACGAAATAGATATCCACTATCAAAATACGCCTATTGGTATTTAAAATATAATCTGTATAAGAAAGGAAATGATAAGCTTTTGTGGAAATAATTTGAAAAAATATGTTAAAGACGAATATTACTAAATCAGGTTGATTACTACTTACTGGAATAAATAAACAAAGACGTTATTGAAAAATAAAAATACCAGTAAAAATATATTTGAAAATGTAATAATAATTACATACTACTGTCTCCCTTGTTCGAAAGCGAAATAACAAGAGAAGAGTATCATGAGTTAGCAGATATTGTAAGAAAAACAAAATATGGCAATTGTCTGACCTTGTTCGAGAGGTGTAAAAGTCCAATTCTAGAAAAAAAATGTAAATAATATATCTGTTATTACGCAATGCTTTACCTATACTTCTTTTATCTCTTCTCATGGATCACATAAAGTTATAGGTAGTGATATGTGTAACACGGGAGAAATTGTCATCTAAATGCTAATGACCAGCTATATCAAAATTAAGATCGTCTGACTGTCTGGTCATATAATTATGTTTCTGTAGTAGTAGATTAAGAAATCAGTATTACAAGCTATATGTTAAAGAGTCTAATATGCAGAACAGACATAGTATGAAAGACCGGACAGGACATTCACACTTCATTATTTCATGACTGTGAAGTTCCCGATTTCAACTTCAGTTATCATCGTTACGCATTCACGATTTCAGCCTCACGAGTTCATGATTTCAACTTCATGTATTTCACCGGTATGCTGTTTGCTCTTATTTGCTTTAAGAGAAAAAACATACCGGTACGTCTACGTCCATTTGATTTACTAGAAATACTTTGTACGTATATTTGTTTGAGACAAAATAATAGAGAAAATATCACTGTACAGAATGTTTCCTATCTTGTATCATTTTATTTA
This sequence comes from Saxidomus purpurata, assembly GCA_022818135.1. NCBI lineage: Eukaryota > Metazoa > Mollusca > Bivalvia > Venerida > Veneridae > Saxidomus > Saxidomus purpurata. The sequence continues at coordinate 11,779,805 of JAFMSR010000018.1, forward strand.
AATTTTAAATTTCAGATCCGTACGTTAAGATATATCTCCTATATAATGGACAGAGGATAGCAAAGAAAAAGACACATGTGAAGAAACGCACGCTGAATCCAGTTTTTAACGAGTCCTTCCTTTTTGATGTGCCATATAACGAGGGGTTACAGAATATTAGTTTGGAATTTCTCGTTCTTGACTGGGACAGGATGACCAAGAATGAGGTATGTTTTAATGACATGTGTACACTTACCCTCGACCAATGGGTATTTCTGCTTCTACACATCCTATTTTTGATTCCAGCCTGTCATTTTTTTTTTTTGGGGGGGGGTGATATGTCTCTGCAGCGACACGATGATGAAATTAAAATCGAAGGTAAAACCATCGACATTCACGGCTAGCATGGTCATCAAGGCTACGCAGTACAAAAACTATTAATTGGAGTGTGGTTTGTCCAAGTACTGCTGTTGTGTTGGACTTTGAGAGTTGCCGCTATCTTTGAAACAACTACATTGTTTCTTTTCTTCAAGGTTTTCTTTGAAATAAATCTTAATGTTCTCGTCCGCTCTTTGTAAAAAGCATTGACCCTGGACCATTCAATGGAATGCTTTGCTTGGAAGCATTTAAAGTAATATCAGTTGTTTTTGTTCTGTCTTCACCGCAGGAATTGTTTACAATATACAGATATTGACAAGACTTGCGTTTTATAACTGTTAACTTCCGAGAGTGAGGGTCACAGTAGCGGAATATATCGTGACCAGGCAGAATAAAGAAGCTGCGAATTTTCCATTTCGTATAGCTTCTCATGCTATACATGGTTATTCGAAATCAAAGAAAAATTGTAGCTATATTGATTAGCTACTTTCATGAGCAAATGTCTGGAATGCAGACATGTGTGTTTGAAAATCAACATTTTTGTTGACAGAAACGCATTCTTTATTGCAATAGCTTGCCAAAAAAGAACTTTACAGACACAATTCAAATAAATAGGTCAGTTGGGTTAAATGGGTCTCTTTTAGGAATTGGTGAATAATTTGATAAGGGATTGCATAAAAAAATGGCAGGACTTTTATGTTATCAAAGTTCTATCAATTAATACCCTGCCTTAAAATTAATTATTGCATCCGTCTTGCATATACTTAAGTACCTGAAATCAGCGTAAAAATTATAGCTATCAGTATTGGCAATCAGTGAAATAATCACTGGTGGGCAAAGTTTCCTCAGCATAGTCATAAATCTTGTTGTAATTACTTAGCAATTAGTTCGACACATGGTTAGCTAATAAAACAATTAGTGCGGGCGTGTGTGCATATAGCAAAATGAAGTTAAAGACAAATTACTAATTCATGTTAGCATCAAACTCGGACTTGACCAGATATTCCCATGGCTGAACTATCTATAACATTTTGACTTGCAATACATTTGTATTATTTCATTGATTCAGCATTCAATATTCTAATATCAGTTATTTTATTGTCCATTTAGAAGTCACAGGTTTAGGCCCTATAAGACTTTGGTAGACCGCCGCCTTTGGCTTAAGCACCGTGTCAATATAATCTCGTGTTCACCTCATGATATAGTACAGTATTAACAGGTTATATAATATCATTTTGCAGGTAGTGGGAAGGTTAGAGATTGGAACAAGAACACGTGGGGCAGAGTATCATCATTGGAATGAGGTCATGAACTGCCCGAGGAAACAGATTGCTGAATGGCACAAACTGTCTGAGCAGTAGACACATATTTATCAATCTCAGAAAGCAAACAGCCATTTTACTTATCATTTTCTCGTCCTTAACAACTTTAATGTGATTTCCATAGTATTTACCTATTTAAATAATAACCATAGTTACAGAGGTATACATGGGTGCTACCGCAGTGTAAATGGGATGATTGTGAAAAGCAATGTGTAGGAGTGACATGCAAAGTATCACAGGTTCGCTGTATGAGACTGTATTCTATTTAAGCTTCTTATATCACAATTCAGTAAATGTCATATGAGCCCTGGTGTGCGTGGGTGTTTTAATAACCTGAATATATATATATCTTTCACATTCATAAAAGCTTTCCCACAAAGTTATCTACAGCAAAAAAATATATATCCCACTGTTCATTGTATGATTTGATCGTTTGACATTTGTTTTGCATAGTTACTTTCAATAATGCATTTACACGTTGTGTTTTTCATCTATCATTATTTTATATACAAATCACCACATACATTTATCAGTTCAATCTTCCCTTTTCCAATATCAGACATTAAATTAGAAATTTCATTAACCAAGCAAAATTCAATTTAGCCTAGTAATAAACAGTTTATCATGTGTGCATGGCGTGGGTGTTGTCCACAAACTATGATATTTAGGTCTTTATGTCCACCTACATCCTTGGTCTCGAGATACTCTACAACTCGTTGCCTGCAGCAGTAACTCAAGAACAAGATGCAAACCTCAGTGAATGCAACTGCTTTTTGTTAACTGACAGAAAACCTATTCAAATTCTTTTTCATTATTCAAATACTGGCGACAGAGAACACATGCATGTTCAATTCTTTCTATGGGACTGGTGCAGGCATTTCATTTTTCTAAAAGAATTGATGTTCAAACGCAAGCCTCATAAGAGAGACGTAAAACTTCAAATTAATTGTGAAAGAGTATCAGTCATGTGGGGTCAGTTTAAAAGATCTCATTGAAAAAATGTAAAATAATTACATGATCAAAGAATGACGATGTGTCGCAAAACAAGTGAACAGTCGCTTAATTTCAAAATATGAAAGGGACATACTTGATTGATTACGTTATCGTAAGAAATGACGAAGTTTTGACGCCCCGAGTTGATCATTTCTATTTCTGGTAGAAATACACTAAAAACATCGCACATTCATATGACCTGCCCAGAGAGAAAGTTTACAAATTCGGTTTATAGAACAAAAGTTTGATTTTTAACGGATCCCTTCTGTAAACTATGTCACACTTTATAAATATCGACGTCAACTCATAACTTGATCATTTTATAATCTGCTATATAAATATCTCACAGTCATTTCATTTTAGTAGTAAAATACCGACTTGATAACAAAACTCTTTAATCATAGACAATAGCATCAACCTAGTAACGACCAATGATTGTTGAACTCTGGGCCGCTATGTGATTACTTGTCAATAATTACATTGTGTTTCTTCACTAAGAATGATTAATGCTTAGGCGGGTTGTTGATCTTTGTTCAGTTAATTAAACCTTAAAAAATCCTGTCTAGATTTCTTGTTGTTTTTTTTCACAATAATTGTAGTATTGATATGACAAGTAAAACTGTGTATTTGCCCCATTACTAACTTGTGATCTGAAACATCAGCGAATGTTATTTCTGTCAGATAAAGATTCGTACAGCTATATTCAGCAACTTCATACTGTACATGTACTGTATTTTCATATTGCTCGTTTATGTAGTTATCAACTCTGATAGCAAAACCGGTAGTTTGTGCAGTGTTTTACACTTACAAGAATCGACATATCTCAGTCAGTCAGTTTGCATACTTGCATACCGTTTTCCTATTCATTTCAAGCTTTTTAATATTCATGTGGCATACATGTATATGTTGTCGATATATTTCGTATACAAGATGAAACAAAATGTTTTCTGCAATGCATGCCTTCTGTGGACAATCTGTTTATTCCCGCTCTGAAAGATGAGTCTGGGTATTGGAACAGTGTCCTATTTATTAGATCAGTGATGTGAGAATGAATTACAGATGTGTTACTGAACGCAAACTGAACATTTAACATTTTATCTATTCATTTTATGCACGTTTGAATGCAAGTGTTGAAGACAAAGTGTATGTTAGTTATAAAGCCAACACAGGCATTAATCTTTATAGTATTTATACCGTCTTATTTAGCAAAATCAGCTGCATAAAAAACCTAGGAACTCTTTTTAACAACTTTCAGTACTCGATGTTAAATTATGAAACATTGATATTGAGAAAACAGGTTTTCAAGAAAATAAATTACTTTCAACAGAAATGTGGAGGTTTTGGAGTTATACATATATCCCTTTAAACTTCCACGCATCTTGTATCGTGCATTCGTGCATTACAGTTAGCATCCATATTTCAAATATGTAATAAATTTGTGGTGGGCCAAAACTAACGTGATATGCTTTAAATCTACTTGGAAGTTGACATCTACGTAATGCTACTATCAAATACCTAAGGCAAAGGAAAAGGACTTGCTGTTTCTGAACAAAGAAAAAGAAAAATTGAAATTGTACTTACATATTTCTATGCATAACAAGTGACCCCTGGGTAGGGCCAATTTTGACCAAGTGGAAACAATTTGAACAAACTTGATAGAAGACTACAACACAAAGTATATAAGCCCTATGCCTTGCAGTTGCTGACAAGAAAATGTTTAAAAAGTTTATCTTACATACATGTCTATGTAAACAACATCTAAGGCGGGTCCAATTTGAATCCAAGGGCATGGTTTGAACAAGACTGATACATTCCCTTTTGTTTTGTATAATTATATACTTAGCAGACGTCATCTACTTTGTGCTCTAAAATAATCAAAATCAATTATAGCGCCTTGCAAACAAGTATTAATCTAGAGCAGCCTCCTGGTAGGAATCCATACTTTTCCATTATTCATCAAAGACAACCCGAGTAACAATATATCACTTGTAATTACAGTAGTGATCCACATAGAAAACTTTTTTGGAAATCGCATTATAGGAAAAAATTGGGATAAACAGCGGTGTTAAAATGTTCTTTACAGATATGTTAGTTGTGGCACCATATACTGATAATAATATATGCACGCACGTGTATCTAAGCCAGCACGGATAACATGCGTTTGTGAGTGCTCAGAAACGCAATGTGTGAGCTGGTTGTTGGCACAAGGAAAAAAGACATGTTCGTTAATACCTGTAGTATCTGGCAACATAAATTGTCAAAGTGTTCGTGTTCCCAGAAATCCCGTCAAAGATGGCCGCCATAAATTGCTAATAAGTAAAAAATAGACGTCCGATAATCGCAGTTTATTCATAAAGGTGACCCTAAATATGTTCATGGATATTATCCTATTCATAAAGTCCATCTAATTTGCACATATCTATATGTAACAACTGTCCTCACAGGAGGATGCTGATCCTAGTGGCAGAATTGAACAAACTCTAGACAATGCTACACACCAAATATCTTAGCTCCTTTATTTCTGTTTTACAAATTAATCCTTTTGGTTGCCATGACAATCAAGAGTTTTTCATGAAATGAAGTAATATGAAAACCCTTGGTATCTGACAATTTGAACAAAATTAGCTTTTCTTCCATTTTCATAACTTGAATGGTTTCAAAGAAGTATCAGGAAGAACATATTGGATGGACTGATAGATGCAGATAGGATACGTGGTTATAATAGCTGAACCCAAGCATATACATTTGCATACTATGGGATGTAAGGATGATATAACCACTTTCTGTTAGTAGTAAAGATTCCCATGAAGTTTGTCTACCCTTTGGCTAAAAAACCCAGTCTGAATTGCGCTTTATAATCATATGTAACAATAATCAAAAGGTTAGAACTCCCTGGGGATGATTGAGCCGTATAGTCTTCGTCATGCCTGCTAAGAGAACAAAGCAGGGAGGAACAGGCAAGACAAGAACCTAACTTAAATGTCATAATCTTAGAACTGTCCATTTGCTGGCTTCTCAAACACAATCAAACTTCCAAAACACCAACTAGTATCCTACAAACACCATTAAGCCTCTTCAAACATCATTACACATCCCCAAATACCATCAAGCATCCCCAAACACCATTGAGCCTCTTCAAACATCATTCCACATGCCCAAACACCATCAAGCATTCCCAAACATCATTAAGCCTCTTCAAACATCATTACACATCCCCAAACACCATCAAGCATCCCCAAACACCATTAAGCCTCTCCAAACACATTACACATCCCAGAACACCATAAAGCATTCCATCAAGCATCTTCAATCATCAAGCATCCCCAAACACCATTAAGCATCTTCAAACATCATTACACATCCCCAAACAACAAAAAACACCCCCAAAAAAAAAAAACATTATAAACCACGCAAGAATACCTTAACAGTCAAGCCTCAAACAAAATTAATTATCCCAACCACCACCAAGTATCTCTTAACACAACCAAGTATCCCGAACGATCAAACAACACACCATCAATCATCCTCAAACACCATTAAATATCCCCAAACACCATCAATCATCTCTTAACACGATCAAGCACACCAAAACTCAATCAAGCATTCCAAACACCATCAAGCATCCTCAAACACCATCAAGCATCCTCAAACACTTTCAGTCTCCCCAAACACCATCTGTGATGCCTTAACATTATCAAACAACCCGAATATCACCAAATATCCTTAAACAACATTAAATAACCCACCATCAAGCATACCAAAAACACCCTCAAGCATCCACACCATCAAGCATCCTCAATCACTTTCAGCCATCCTAAAACACCATCATTGATCCCTCAACATTATTAAGCATCCCCAAATAACACCAAGCATCCTCAAACAGCATCAAGTATCTCCAAACACTATCAAGTCTATTAAAATACAATCAGTCATCTCTAAACACAATCATGCCTCCTTAAATACAATCAAGCATCCCCAAACACCTTCAAGCATCCTCAAGCACCACCATAAAAAATCACCAATTACCATCAATTATCTTCTTACGACATCAAGCATCCACAAACAACATCAAGCATACCAAATCGCCATCAAGCATCCCCAAACACCACTAAGCATCTCCAAAATAAGTCAAAACACCCATTTTAAACCTGACCGGTATAAAGTTTTACATGAACTGAGTCGAGGGTAGGAGAATCCGCCTCCGTGATCTACTGTAACCTCTCATAGATTGAGGGTCATGGGTCCTGCTACCGGACATGTCTCCTTCTGTGAGAAAGTTCGCAGTTTCTTACGGAGGTTGGGAGTCTCGTACTGGCTTCTTCCAAGGAAATTTGATCAGATTTACTGCCCGCCTGTTTTAATGACCAAAATACGATTGGAAAGGGCTTAAAACTATCGTAACAGCACCAGAGAGGGTAGGAAATAAGGTTAACACTGCAGCTGTAATATCAAACTGTAAAATGTTGCAACCTATTCGCCAAGTTCAGCAAGTAAAGAAAGGCACCGACACAAGTCCACTAAACAAACACAATATTCAATATTTATTTATTTCAAACCAGAAGGTCACAGACCCATGTAGCAAACAATAATGATATGGCATGACATTAGCAAATTCCACTATTGAATAAGCCTGTTGGTATTCAAGATATATCCGAATAAGATAGAAAATGATAATCTTTCGTCGAAATGATTTGGTAAAACGTATTAAAGACGAGTATTAGTAAATCAGATTAGTTACTATTTACTGGAATAAATTAACAATAACATTATTTTGCAAGTATTTTGCAAAAAATATCTACTCTTGTTTGAAACAGAAATTACAAGAGACGGAAAGTCGAATTCCAGAGAAATTGTAAAGCATAACAATTTATTACCCAGTAATTTACCTGTACTTCTTCGATAGTTTCTCATGAAACACATACATAAAGTAATAGTTACTGATGTGTGTAGACCGGGACACATTGTCATCTAAATGGTAATGACTGGCTTTATCAAAATTAAGATCGCCTTTCTGATCATATTATTACGTTTCTGTAGTAGTAGATCCAGATTAACTTGTCCAAAATGAGTATTACAAGCTATGTAAGTTAGAGTGGAATATGCAGGACAGACATATAATTGTAAGACCGATTGGGGCATTCACACTTCATTGTGTCAGGATTTCGAAGTTTTCGATTCCTCCTACGCCCCCACCCCCCTCCCCCCTCACGATTTCATTGTTCATTGTAACTGATAGTTGTGGCACGGGACACATTGTCATCTAAATGCTAATTGCCGGCTTTATCAAAATTAAGATCGTTTTTCTGTACATGTAGTGGATTAACTGGTCAAAAGAAATGAGTATTACAAGCTATGTAAGTTAGAGTGGAATATGCAGGACAGACATATAATTGTAAGAAAGGCCGATAGGGACATTCACACTTCATTGTGCCAGGACTGCGGGGTTCCCGATTCCCCCTACGCCCCTCCCCTCCCCTCACGATTTCATCTTCACGAATTAGATTTCACGAATTCACGACTTCAATTGCATGTATGCACAAATTTACGATATCATGTTGTCCTACATATTTGCTGCAACGGTAAAAATTTTCGTCTTCCTACACGAACGTAGCCTAATAAATAATACTTGGCAAGTCCAAGTTTCGACGTATATCAGTTTAGACAAGATAATAGAGAAGATCTCACGGTATCGAATGTTTTCTAATTTGTCACATTTCAAGATCCTTATGATAAGATATTTCTCCTATATAATGAACATGAGGATAGACACATGTGAAGAAACGCACGCTGAACCCAGTTTTAACGCGTCCTTCCTTTTTGATGTAACGAAGGATTACAGAATATTAATTAGTCTGAAATCCTTTGTCGTCTTTGACTGTGACAGGATGACCTAGAACGAGGTATGTTTTATGACATTTGTATGTGTAGCCGTGGCCAATAGTCTTTCTGCTTCTACACATCCTTCTTTAATTGCAGCATGTAATGTTTCTGATTATATTACTGTACCTTGAAAAGGTACAACCGTCAACATACAAGGATAGCATTGGCCCAAGGCTACGCAGTATGTCCCCGAAAAGGACTACTGCTGTACTGCTGCTATGGATTTCAATGCTGTCTGAAATAACACTCAAAGCTCCTGTCCGCTCTTTGTAAAACGCTTTGGCCAAGAACAGCTGAAACATTTCAAGTAATATCAAGTTGTTTTTGTTCCGTCTTCATCGCAGAAATTGTTTATATCCTTCGGACACTAGATATATCTCGATATACACTTTGCACACACACATGTGTTTATCTTAACACTGACTGCACATCATGTTATGCTATTTTCGGTTTGGCCGCATGTGTTGCATACGTCAGCAAATAGACTGAGCTATAACAAGAAACTAGAATTACCAATAGCTTACCTGCAGAGGTCACGCGCATTGGTCACCCTGTCTTATGAGAGGTCCATTTTAAGCGTTCTCTATGATGCCAATATACCTGGGTTTGAGCACCTCATGTCTGCTTTATTTATACAAAAAAAATATTTGCACGCGGCCAAAACACAATCCCACAGGGCCCTGTCCGCGAACGAGTGTATAATGCATTTTCAAACCTGGTAAAATCGTGCGCAAGGTAATGTTCAATGTTGTCTAAAAGTGTCATTATTTGCCTCAGACGTCTGAGTTTTCAATATTCAGGAGCTGTTTGCAAAACCTTTAAATTCATACAGACAAAACGTGTACCATACGGTACACCATACGCTGAGTAAATTGAATTTTACCGATAATGACGTTACATTAGCTTGCCACCTAAACTGATCAAGTTGCAATAAATAGGTCACCCTCGTTAGGGATGGTTGAATAATTCATGAAGGTATTTCATAAAACTGAAAACTGGCTGGGAGTTTTGCGTTACAAATTCTATCAATTTATACCCTGCCTTAAAATTAGTAAATGTAACACCGTCTTGCAAATACTTAAGTACCTGAAACCAGCCATAAAAATTATAGCTGTAATTACTGGCAATCAATGAAGCAATAACTGCTGGGCAAAGTTCCCTGAGCAGAATCATAAATCTAATTGTAATTACTTAGCAATTAGCTCGACACATGGTTAGCTAATAAAACAATTAGTCTGTGCGTGCGCGCATATAGGAAAATTAAATCACAAAATGTGATCCTGACGACACTCATTTATGTTGAGGTAAAAAATCATTGTGACCTTTCATAAACACCGTGATGTTCCCAACACTCGGTAAAGAGGCATGTATGCACAAATTTACGATATCATGTTGTCCTACATATTTGCTGTAACGGTAAAAATTTCGTCTTCCTACACGAACGTAGCCTAATAAATAATACTTGGCAAGTCCAAGTTTCGACGTATATCAGTTTAGACAAGATAATAGAGAAGATCTCACGGTATCGAATGTTTTCTAATTTGTCACATTTTCTGTCACATTTCAAGATCCTTATAAGATATTTCTCCTACATAATGAACATGAGGATAGACACATGTGAAGAAACGCACGCTGAACCCAGTTTTAACGCGTCCTTCCTTTTTGATGTAACGAAGGATTACAGAATATTAGTCTGAATATTTGTCGTCTTTGGCCTCTTTGACTGTGACAGGATGACCAAGAACGAGGTATGTTTTATGACATTTGTATGTGTAGCCGTGGCCAATAGTCTTTCTGCTTCTACACATCCTTCTTTAATTGCAGCATGTAATGTTTCTGATTATATTACTGTACCTAATAAAGGTACACCGTCAACATACAAGGATAGCATTGGCCCAAGGCTATGCAGTATGTCCCCGAAAAGGACTAAGTGCTGCTGTGCTGCTGCTATGGATTTCAACGCTGTCTGAAATAACACTCAAAGCTCCTGTCCGCTCTTTGTAAAAGCTTTGGCCAAGAACAGCTGAAACATTTCAAGTAATATCAGTTGTTTTTGTTCCGTCTTCATCGCAGAAACACTAGATATATCTCGATATACACTTTGCACACATGCATGTGTTTATCTTAACACTGACTGCACATCATGTTATGCTATTTTCGGTTTGGCCGCATGTGTTGCATACGTCAGCAAATAGACTGAGCTGTAACAAGAAACTAGAATTACCAATAGCTTACCTGCAGAGGTCACGCGCATTGGTCATCCTGTCTTATGAGAGGTCCATTTTAAGCGTTCTCTATGATATCAATATACCTGGGTTTGAGCACATGTCTGCTTTATGTCTATGAAAAAAATATTTGCATGCGGTCAAACACAATCCCACAAGGCCTTTTCCGCGAACGAGTGTATAATGCATTTTCAAACCTGGTAAAATCGTATGCAAGGTAATGTTCAATGTTGTCTAAAAGTGTCATTATTTGCCTCAGACGTCTGAGGAGCTGTTTGCAAAACCTTCAAATTCATACAGACAAAACATGTACCATACGGTACACCATACGCTGAGTAAATACCGATAATGACGTTACATTAGCTTGCCACCTAAACTGATCAAGTTGCAATAAACAGGTCACCCTCGTTAGGGTGGTTAAATAATTCATGAAGGTATTTCATAAAACTGAAAACTGGCTGGGAATTTTGCGTTACAAATTCTATCAATTTATACCCTGCCTTAAAATTAGTTAATGTAACCGTCTTGCAAATACTTAAGTACCTGAAACCAGTCATAAAAATTATGGCTGTAATTACTGGCAATAAATGGAGCAATAAAAGCTTGGAAAAGTTTCCTGGGCATAATCATAAATCTAATTGTAATTACTTAGGAATTAGCTCGACACATGGTTAGTTGATAAAACAATTAGTATGTGCGTGCGCGCATATAGGAAAATTAAAGTGACATTATGCACATTTTTTTTCAAGGAAAAATCCAGCTGAAATAGCAGAACAGAACAGAACAGAACAGAACATATATTTTATTTTGATTTGTACATAGTACATCATCATATACAATACATATTGTTAAACAAGTTGTCACGTGTAAATAGTAAGTTAACATGTGGAGTATTTTTAATACATGAATCATATAAGTACATTTTGAACTGTATTTCACTGTGAATAAATGTATAATACTTATAATGTCTTTCTACACTTTGGAATGTTTCAAAGATATACGAAGTAAGCGTTAACACATATACATTTTGTATACGTACATAATACAATGTTTAAGCACAATCAGTTGTTGGAATTAATAATAGTATTTCTAATTTCAATGGATTCTTTGATATATTTCGATAGATTAAGTACAACACTCTTTTTATCTATATTCATTAATTCAATAAATTTTGCCATTGATGGCCTATTGTAATAATACTTCTTAATATATTTCTTTCTAACATCATCGTAACAATTACATATCAACATGAAATGATACTCATCTTCAATATCTAATGTGCCACAGCATAAACAGTATCTTTCATTACGTGGTATTCTGTTTTGGCCATATCTGCCAGTTTGGATTCTAAGTGTATGTGCAGAAACTCTGATTCTTGTTAGATAAAATCTAAGACTTTTAGGTAAAACATCGAGATAATATTCATAAGTAAGTGTCTTTTTACAATGTTTATACATATCTAAGACTGGACTATTTTCTACATAACCATGCCATGTTTGTATATAACTATCAATTACTCTTCGTTTAAATATTTCTGGAAATTGTTTACAATCTAATTTATCACAATTGGTAAAGCATTCAGATAAACCATACGTATCAAACATATTCTTAACATTTGTTACCCAATTATTCTTTCCCTTATTATAATCAGATAAACTTAACTCATAAACCTTTTTAAGTATTATATTATCTGTATTTATCAATTTACACCAATATTTAATTATTCTTACATATCTATTAATGTATAGGGGTATCTTCCCAACTCAGCGTATATGCTTGCATTACATGTACTTGTTCTAACTTTTAAGATTCTTTTACAAAATTTCATATGAATACGTTCAATTTCTTTAGATTTCGTATAACCCCATACCTCGGAAGAATAAGACAGAATAGAACCAACAAATGAATCAAACAATTGACACAATAACTTAGGCTTAAGATCGAATTCTTTTGAATTGTACATCAATACATTAAGTGCCTTTAAGGCTTTGCCAACCAAATATTCTATATTCAAAGAGAAATTTCCTGTATAGTTAAAAACAGTGCCAAGATAGTTAAAATTATCTACAACTTCTATAGGATTTCCATTGTATAACCATTTTTCTCTTTCAAATGTTCTACCTCTTTTCCTAAATACTACAATTTTTGTTTTTAACGTGTTCACTTCAAGTCCCCAATGTTTACAATACATATAAAGCAAATCGAAGCTATTTTGTAAATCCTCCGGCGTTTTACCTATAAGCGCCATATCATCTGCGAAAAGTAATAAAATCAATACAATATCATCTATTAATATACCAGAATTGAAATTATCTTGTAAATGTAACTCTGTAAATGTAGCTCGACACATGGTTAGTTGATAAAACAATTAGTATGTGCGTGCGCGCATATAGGAAAATTAAAGTGACATTATGCACATTTTTTTTTCAAGGAAAAATCCAGCTGAAAAAGCTCGACGCATGGTTAGTTGATAAAACAATTAGTATGCGCGTGCGCGCATATAGAAAAATTAAAGTGACATTATGCACATTTTTTTTCAAGGAAAAATCCAGCTGAACTAGGTGTGTGTAAAAAGAGTAGAGGAAGTAATAGCTTCTAACCCAATACACCAAACTCTTCCTGCTACCAGAACGAAATAATAACTTTTCAAATATCACTTTTCCTATTTTGACTGGGAGAAAAACAACTGGATGCAAGAGTAGCTTCCCTTCCACTGCCGAAATCTTTTGTACCAACAACTACAACAACACAAGGGAGATCACTGTGAAGGAAGAAACTATTATTTTATTTGTCCAATGTTTTCATTTCTAAAGCACCAACTTCGAATAATAGTTTACACATTTAAATGCACAGCAACCAAAAATTTTGCTTTTATAAAACTGTCGCCAAAAATACACTATGAGCAGTAAGATGCGTATAATGTCACTTTAAATTAATCACAAAATGTGATCCTGACGACACTCATTTATGTTGAGGTACAAATCATTGTGACCTTTCATAAACACCGTGATGTTCCTAATACTCTGTAAAGAGGCTGCTTATAATCAGAAGATTGGGGATCTGACAGACATTTGGGACCCTCCATTTTGGGGTCAGTAGGTCAAATTTCAATACCATGGTGACGTTGAACAGAGAAGCGGCTGAAATAAATAACTACTGGCGTATATATCATTTATAAGTCATTCCTGTTTATTTTGGACACTTTGAGAAGACAAAACACCGAAAAATGAGCATTGTCTTCTCAAAGCCCTGTTTAAGTTGTATCATCAAATGAGTATGGTGTTATAAAGTTAATACATAAAAAAAACGATCCGCCAAATACGCATTACGTAATACGCATTTATTAAGACTGATTTAATAAGTGGCCAAAACTTTCGAAAGAACTGGTGTTGAATTTGCTATTTACGCATATTATATTTTACTTGTTTGTTTTATTGAAGTGGTATAAGTACCCGCCTCAATTTATATTACACCGAGTCGTTAGGCGGCGGGTAATATATCCGCATATACCACGTAAAAAAACAAGAACAATTTTATTACCCTTCCCTTTCTTAAATTTTGAAGGATTCAGTTCATTTTAAATTAATTTAACGGCTGTACATAAGCAGACATTCAAATGTCCTTACGATACCCCAGTGGCACTGCGTGACGTCACAACATTTACTAAACGAAACTTCTAACGCACCACCTAGCTGCCCTTTTCCAGCTTTATTTAATTATCAACCCTTACAATAAATGCCAGTTTTTTTAGTAGAAGGTACACAAAAGCTATGAAGTCTTTTTGAAGACGTTTTGTAGATACTGCCTTTACATGGAGTTCAAAATGTTTTAGTGGTACAAATGGCAGAGAATTTTAATAAAACATTTAAATATCCGTACACATAAAATGAGTTATTGCCTCGATGCTCTTCGTTGGGAAACCCACACTTAAAATTCAGTTCCATATGAAATTTGTACTACTCGATCATTTTGAAATTCATGTAACGGAAGTATCTACATAATGTCTTCATAAATGCAAGACATGATAGCTTTCGTCCGTCGTTAGCTAAAAATAACCTGGCAGATATTTGAAGGGTAGATAATTAAATAAAGAAGGAGAAAGGCAGGTGGTGCATTAGAAGATTCGTTTAGTATATATCAAATTCATTACGGGGCAAAGCTAACTCACGGGATATGCTTTAAAATTACTTAGTGGAAGACCACTACACAATTCTGCTATCAAATACCTAAGCCCTAGGACTAAATGTTTCTGAATTTAAGAAAAATGAAATTGTCCTTGTATATTTCTATGCATAACAAATTAACAAGTGACCCCTTGGTAGGGCCAATTTTAACCAAGTGGTAACAATTTGAAAAAAAATTGGTAGAGGACTACAACACAAAGTATCTTAACTACATGCATTGCAGTTTCTGATGTGCTTCCGAATCATCCAAATCAATTGTTGAGCCTTGCAAACCAGCAGCCGCCTGATAGTAATCCATACTTTTCCATTATTCATCAAAGACAACCCGAGTAACAATATATCACTTGTAATTACAGTAGTGATCCACACAGACAACTATTTTGGCAACTGCATTATGATGAAAAGATTGGAACTGCAGTGGGGTTAAAATATTCAATACCGACATGTTATAATTACATGCACGCACGTGTATCTAAGCCAGCACGGATGGCATGATTTTGGAGAGTGCTATGTGAAGGTTGGTTGAGTGACAACATGAAAAGTGAAACATGCAATAAAGACATGTTCGTTAATACCTGTATCATCAGACGATATAAATTGTCGACAATGAATCCAAATGGCGTCAAATATGGCCACCATAAATTGCTAATTACAATGGCTGTTTTTTTTTATTTATATGGCAAATCTGAACAAACACTAGACAATACTACACACCCAGCTTAAAATATCTACGCTCTATATATTTGTTTTAATTTTTTACATTTTGTTTTGTTGCCATGGCAATCAATACTTTTACATGGAATGGAATTATATGAAAAGCCGTGGTAGCTGACAGTTTGAACAAATAGTTGGCTTTTATTCAACTTTCAAAACATGAAGGGTTTCAAAAGATTCACTCCAAGAAAATGGTGGATGCACGTATATATGCAGAGAGGGTCAGTGGTCATAAAAGCTGATCCCAAGCATATACATTTGCATGCTACGGGTTGCGAGGATGCTTTCCATGAAGTTTGACTTATTATCCTTTGCTGAAAAAACAACCTGGATGCTGCTTTATAATTATATGTAACAATAATCAAAGGGTCAGAACTCATCGAGCATGATTTGGCCGGGATATTCCAGACCATACATGCTGAGAAATACCAGTAATAAGAATATAGGTCAGATTCATTGATGAACAAAGCATGGACTAGTGATTCAAGGGACAGGCAAGACAAAAATCGAACTTCCATGTTATAAAACTTAGCACAGTCCATGTTGCTGGCTCAGTAAACAGTATCTTAACTCTGGCTGGCTAGATCGTAAAAAGCATTTATAACTGCAGAATTTTAGCAAAATTACTTTTATTCCACTTTTTTTCATAAACAACATACTGTTTTACAAAGATTGAAGATGTAACCTTTTAAGCCCATCTACCATTGGATTAGTGTCAATTTTCTGTCTTTATTAATACCCTGAGGTAAATCATAAATATTTACAGTATCACAAACGCATTTGCTATGTATATCACACAAAATCTGTTTCCTCTACATGTGTTACAAACATCAACTAGGCCCTGTTATATCCTGGAATACTATATTAAATATATCCGAGTAAGTGTCTGCAAAATGAACTTCAATTCCTTCTGTAATGAAGTCTGGTAAATCAGAATAGTCCTTACGATTATCTTCAGGTAGAATAACACACTTCATTCCAGATCTCTTTGCCTGAAACATAAAATTACAATGAAACTTAAGTGTTCCTTCCAAATCATAAACATGACAAGTACTAAGGCTGTACAATAAAACGACTTTTACCATTTTCACGAAAGAGTATCTTCAAATTGAAACTGGTTAACAGAAGTAGAGGAGACATGTTAAATACCAAACTGTTTCATTATGTCTCTGTAGCATCTGGCACTGCTGGTATAACTTGAAATCATATTTTAAGAAATCCTTCATCGCCAAATTAATTTGTAAATACAGTGAAACTTTTAGGTCTAAATATGGCAGTTCTATGATGTGACAAAGACTGAATATAAGACAGAGTTAAGAAGTTGGATACTAGTAATCATACCCCCACTCCACCTCCCCATCCTAAGACTGAAGATGTGTTGCACAGGACATTAATACCCTGAAAGTTCTTTTATCTGTTTTTCAAGTTTCAATGGCATCACAGACCTATATACACATGGATTGGCAACTTCCGAAAATCGATAATGCGATATCGGAGTAAATGTTACCCATCATGCTTTGCTTGCTGTCCGGTCTTTTTCGGAAATTTTCTGATTTGTGATATTCGGCAGGTGCCGCCAGACTTGACAAAATTTTCAACAAACAAAATCGATAACAGTCACGCCCTAATCAAAAAAGATTTGCTTGAAATAAGACAAAAGTTGCATAAACAAAGAAAAATACAAACTATTGAGCCATACATATTGAAGTAGACACTATTCAATTTGATTTATTGTTTACGTTTTTCCCCCGATATGTTCCAAGATGGAGGACGGCGGGAAGCTTCATTCTACATCGCGCTGACAAAATTTTCAACATACAAAATCGATAAAAGTTACGCATCACGAAAAACAGATATAGGTTGGAATGAGACTAATATGTTAGTTAAAGAAAAAAACAAAACTATTGAGCCATTAATATGGAAGAAGACACGATTAAATTTGATTATTTTTCAAGATGGAGGACAGGTGGACGCTGGGAGTTTTCGATTTCGGCAAACCTCGGATATTGTCCATCGATGCTAAAATCTCGCATAAAATCTCGCCATCCGCGATAAAAAGGTTGAACTTGTATAGAAGATACGAGAGTTGCCAATCCATGTGTATATAGGTCTGTGATGGCATTTCAACTGTTTCTTTGAATGTTATAACTGTAGAATACTTACAGCTATAACTTTTTCTTTGACTCCACCTATGGGTAACACCTTGCCTGTAAGGGAGACTTCACCTGTCATTGCTAGATCCTGTCTACAGGACTTGTTCAGGCCCAGTGATAATAAAGCTGTCACTATAGTACATCCTGCACTCGGCCCGTCTTTTGGTGTTGCTCCCTGTAAATCAAAAATGAAAATCTCATTATCTATAATTATCAAAACATGTAGTCAGTTTAACTTGTTTTGAAATTCACCGACATATAAAAACCACACTGCAAATAAAGTCATACAATGAAACAAGACCATCAGTAACACCGATGGATGAAGAAAGGTCATCAATATAGCATCCAATATGACTGTGGAACAAGTCAATAGTGTACCAGATACACAAGTTAATATTTGATTCAGAGAACAGAGAAAATATTCACTTGAAACTATACAGGCACTTTCTCTTTAAAAAATGATTTTATTTTAGCAAATTCAGCAACTTATTTTCTTATTACAAACTACAAAGCACAATTAAGCAATGGAATCAAAGAACTATAATCAGTATCAGTATCCTGTTATCTTTCATCATAAAAGAATCCATTTAGCAGATTGTGAAGGAAGAGAAAATATTATACCTGTCACTCTTCTTTATTTACATGCATTAGCAAGCAAAACAATTAACACTCAGATAAAATCAATCATTCATTTAGAAACAGAGGTGTTATTTACACTTAAGAGTCTCATTGGAAGTTGCTCATCATATGGTTCAATTTTTTTGTGTTACCAATAATCAATATAAAAAGTGCTTTTAGAGATTTTGTTTGATTTTACCTGGTGACCAGAATTTTTTTTCCTATTGCACCTAGATTCTTATATGACCTTGTGTATATATAGACATATTTTCTGATAAAATGTGGTCGCTAGAGTCTAATCAAGGTTATACTTTCATCTTACTTTATGACTCAGATTTTGGCTGCATGTGACCTAGGTTCAAAAATGACTTTGAGATCAAGAAGAAATGCATTCTTTTCAACATGATTGGGTCAAATTTATATCCTCCAGTATACACAAATCTTTTTTTTAAAAATGTTTTAACTTTATAGTCCCAGCCGACCGTGGGATTTCTCCCCTGGTGAACTTGCCAAGACCCCAGTATCACTATGCAAATTATGTGGTTTGTTTTTGGGACCTAGCTTTTTACCTTGAGTCACAGTGTCAAATTTGCGCCATATGTCATAAACAAACCATTTCTTGATGTTCAGGTATAAAACATGGCCTCTATTTTCTGTTTATTGACCTGGTGGTCTTGAAGCCAAGGGCTGATTACATGTATACTGAATTGTCTTATTTTGTCTTCAATTACCTCTACTGAAAGCAATTAACAAATAATAACCAACAACAAATCATACTAACTTGCTCTTATGACTGATTCTTTTCCCAACAGAAGCTCATTTTTTAAAATTGAGATATTAGGGTATATAATGATTATTATAGAAAACTCTTTTCTACATTTTGCTGTAGGATTAGTATGGGAAAAATTGTAATCCAACTCAATACAACATAAAAGCTTTTGCATTACCTCTGGAACATGCAGATGAACATGAGCTTTCTCTAAGATAAGATTATCAGGGTCAACTTTGTTCAGGTAAGACTTGGCGCAATGTATATGCCAGCTGTATGCTCTCCTTCATCACGTTTCCAAGGTTACCTGTCACCTCAAGGTCACCAGGATCTTTACTCTCAAGGTCAACTGCTTTTTTCAACACTGTCTCTATGTATAAAGTTGAACCACCTGGAAAACAAGAGCTGTTGTAAAAGTACATGTATTGCAAGTCTATATATTCGTGAGTTGTTCATTTCAAAATATGAGGTGCACAACACACAGACAAAGACAAATCTATATACACCCCTATCTCTACAAATAAATAAGATCCAAGCAATTTATGTTCACAGTATATATTTTTCAGGTGCATGTCTTTAGACTCAGATATTTACAGTACTTGCAAGACTTGCTGGGACTGGCAGATGACCTTATGTAATATACAGCCTTCCTGTAACCAGGGGTGCAGTTTTAGCTCTACTTCTAGTAAAAAACTTAAAGTGACATTATGCGCATTTTTTGCAAGTAACAATCCAGCTGAAAATGGTGTGTGTACAAAAGCGTAGAGCAAATAATAGCTTTTAACCCAATACACCAAACTCTTCAAGCTACCAATATGAAATAATAACTTTCCAAATATTGATTTTCTTATTTGACTGGGAGAGTCAATTTAAGAAAAGAACAACTGCATGCAGGAGTTGCTTCCCTTCCACTGCCGAAATCTCTACCAAGACACAATCAACTATCATTTTATCAGTCCGATTTTTTTATATCTAAAGCACCAACTTCAAATACTAAAGCGGCATAATCATTAATTTAACACATTTAAATGAACAGCAACCAAAAATTGCTTTTATAAAACTGTCACCAAAAATACACTATGTGCAGTAAGATGCGCATAATGTCACTTTAACACAAGAAATCCACAAATAGTTTGGTATTTCTTACCCATGGCAGTCCAAGCAAGACCTGTGACTACACCTGGTGGAGTGACATCATACATTCTTTCTCTAGTGAAAAGTGGTTTGCCAACAAACTCCTGTAAGCTATCATGATTCACCACTATCCCTGTAATATTCTCAGATACTATCTTCAGTGCAGCTTTCCTGTAAATCTGAAATTGATAAACACTTGACAGTGATGAATTCTGTACATGTGCAGTTGTCACATTTTTATGTTTACAGTCCATGCAAAACATGAAACAGAAGTGGTATCATTGTGGGACACAATTATGATTATAACAGATATAACATTACTTGGGTTGTCTTAGATGGAAAAGAGCAAAATGGTCACAGATACCCTCCGAAAAATGCCATGTGTGCTTGCTTGTTTTGATCATGCATGTGTATTTGATATGGACTAAAAGGTGTTGATCAGAGGTTCTGGTTTTATATGAAATACCATATTTGTTAGTTGAAGTTAATTTATTAACAGTATCCCTGGGAAGATAACCATCAAGACTGTGATTTGAGTATTTCTAACAACTTTCTCTATAAATCTGAATGTTTGCAGCTGAAAACAATGTTATAGCACTTGGGAATTTTAAAGTATCTAAATAAGAAGTAGAATTCAAACAAGTTATTTCAGCCAGTATGACATGACATGAATATCAGATGGGTCGGACTACATGAAAACTTTAAAAGAATGCAGTAAGTAATAAATTTATCTCTTAAGAAACAAACTCCTGTATCATCTTCTCTTCTGAATTCCTACATGGACTCCAACCAATGACTCTCTATCAGTTTTTTTCTTTCTCTGTATTAAATGTCCATTTCAACAATATTTACAGAACCACTGTCCCCAGGAAGAAAAAGTACTAGATTTCCATTCTCCTGCCAACTTTCTTACAAAAGAGTGGGGTTGGTAGCGGAGCTCAAACAATCAATGACAGGTTTAGCAATTTCAAGTCTGAGACCTTAACCACTCAACCATTGAGGCAGATCTTTTGTTGTCTGCTAAAACATCTTTCTCTAAATAAGTTATTGTACCTTTTCCACCTGTTTCTGCAGGTTCCTGACACCACTTTCCCGACAGTAACTCTTAATAAGTTCTTGCATGGCCTCTTGAGTAATTGTCACCTGGTCTGACTTGATACCTGTTTGCTCCTGGGCTTGTGGAACAAGATGTCTCTGTAATAACAAAATTACTGGTAGGACTATAAGGAAGAAAGCCAAGTGGCTGTGAAGTGCTAACATGAAGTAGTAGAATTATAAGGATATAGTTGAGAATAGTGAGAGTATAATAGTGATTGTGTTCACAATGCTTTTTTCTAGGGATGTAAACGATTAACCGGTTAACTGATCAAAAGAACGATTAACCAGTTACGAAATCGTTTAACCAATTACAACTTTTTTCTGATCTAACATTATAGTTATTTTCTTTTTTACCTAAAGTAACCAAGCTTTCATCCACAGACACATTCTGAGTAAGTTCAATAAATATTAGGTAAAAAAATGTTGAGCCTTTAATGTTCACAAGTTATTTTGCTAGTTAACATAGCAACTTAAGTTTTGGAACTTGGTCTGTATTTCATGAGGGAGATGCAGAATTCTGGTTGCTATGGCAACCAATAGGAACGATATTACAAATTTTCTCCTCCAAATCCCAAGGCCCAGAGCTTAGATATTTAGTTTGCGGCAGTGTCTAGTGAACCTCTATCAAGATTGCTCCTTGGCTGAAATATTAGGCTTAGCTTAATCCCCTAACTACCCAGGCACATAACCAGACATATCTATAAATTCTTACCTGAGCAATGGTTAACTTTTCCTCAGCAACATAACCTGACAGATCTATAAGTTCCATTCTGTCCTTCAATGGTTCTGGGATAGTATCTATAATATTTGCAGTACAGATGAATAACACCTACAATGGTAAAGAAGATACTAAATATCCTTACATCAATGATGTGTTGCTCATCACAGAGAAATAAAAGAAGAACTTGTTTTTTTTTTCAGGAAAAACATGTGTCCACCCACTACACTCCTCCAGGATATTAGCAGATATTGCTCTATCACCCTGCACTTCCTTTCATGTCCTCTTTGTATGAAGTTAAAATACCTAAAAAAGTGTACCTTGTAGCAAGAAATTGCTTCTCTCATTACCTTAACCTCAATACTATATCATTATCATCTGTGACATGCTCATCTGAAAATCCTTCAAGGGATTTGGGAGAAATAATCTCGTGATCTCTGACCCTTAATTGTGACCTTCAGTCCTTGACCTTAGGCTCAGCACAGTTAAAACATATGGTTTTGCATGTCATATTTATAATCTGAACATTTGACCTAAGTTTCATGTGAATCTTTCAAAGTATTAAAGAGATAAAGTATCATGATATTTGATCCCTAAATGTGACCATGACCTTGATCGTCTCCATGAGGTAAAATTTCAACCCAACTTTCAAAGGGGTTAAGGAAATACAGTCTCATGACTTTGACCCCTAAGTGTGACCTTGACCCTGAGCTGCACAGTTGGAACATGGATTCTACACATCGTCTTGATAACATGAACAATTGTCCCAAGTTTCATGAAAATCCTTCAATGGGTTAAGGAGTGGACACAAAAAATGAACAACCCCAAAGTGTGACTTTGACCTTGAGCTGATGGGGTTTAAACATGGGCTCTGCGCATCATGTTGATGAGATGAAGATTTGACCAAACCTTCATGAAAATCCTTCAAGGGGTACAAAAGATAAGGTGTGGACACAAATAAAACCAATGACCCCTAAGTTTGTCCAAACCTTGGCCCAGCGGAGTTGGGACATGGGTTCTGCACATCGTCTTGATGAGATAAACATTTGTTCGAAGTTTGATGAAGAGCTTTTAAGGGGTTCAAGAGATATGGAGTGGCGACCAAGAACCTTGACCTTGAGGTGACAGGGTTGGGACATGGATTCTGCATGTATTCTTCATGAGATGAACATTTAAACCAGGTTTTATGTAAAGCCTTCAAGGGAGTCAAGAGATATGGAGTGGACATGAAAAACCAGTGACCCCTAAGTGTGACCTTCACCTTCAGGTGACGGGATTGGAACATGGGTTCTGCACATCTTCTTGGAAAGATGAACATTTGACCAAATCTTCATGAAAATCCTTAGGATTAAGGAGAAATGGAGTGGACACAAAAACCAACAGACTGACCAATCGACAAGCCGACTCCTATATACCCCGACAAACTTTGTTTTTGTGGGTATTATAAATTAGTATTACAAGATTGTTCCATTGTCTAGAACTGTCTTACCTTTGACAGGTCAATGTTCACATCAAGGTAATGGTCCAGAAAGTTGGCATTCTGTTCAGGGTCAAGTAATTCCAACAGTGCTGATGCTGGGTCTCCTTGGTAACCCTTGCCTATTTTGTCTACCTAAAAGTGTGTGTATAGAAACAATTATACTTGTAGCTTTTCCGAGAAAAATACACTGCCATCTAACTAAATTCTGAGTTTCAAACATAAAGTTTGGAATGTTTACTTCCAGACAATAAGATGCAAGCAATCGAGACTACTCTTAGAGAAAAGGAAATAATCAAAGGAGTGGAAGCCTTGAATATTCAGTTTCGCATCAGTAAATGGTAATTCAAATGTATATTTACCTCATGAAAGAGAAATAGGCATAGTTTCAAGAATTCAAAGCAAATATGTGAAAATAACCTCTATGACATTGTGATCATGAGTATTTGGCTTGCTTATGACAAATGTACAATGATGCCCATACCTCAACAATCAGAACCTGATTACCTTTACCACACCTCAACAATCAGAACCTGATTACCTACACCACACCTCAACAATCAGAACCTGATTACCTTTACCATACCTCAACAATCAGAACCTGATTACCTACACCACACCTCAACAAACAGAACCTGATTACCTACTTCACACCTCAACAATCAGAACCTGATTACCTAAACCATACCTCAACAATCAGAACCTGATTACCTACACCACACCTCAACAATCAGAACCTCATTACCTTTACCATACCTCAACAAACAGAACCTGATTACCTTTACCATACCTCAACAAACAGAACCTGATTACCTTTACCATACCTCAACAATCAGAACCTGATTACATTTACCATACATCAACAATCAGAACCTGATTACCTACACCACACCTCAACAATCAGAACCTCATTACCTTTACCATACCTCAACAAACAGAACCTGATTACCTTTACCATACCTCAACAAACAGAACCTGATTACCTTTACCATACCTCAACAATCAGAACCTGATTACATTTACCATACATCAACAATCAGAACCTGATTACCTACACCACACCTCAACAATCAGAACCTGATTACCTTTACCATACCTCAACAAACAGAACCTGATTACCTTTACCATACCTCAACAAACAGAACCTGATTACCTTTACCATACCTCAACAATCAGAACCTGATTACATTTACCATACCTCAACAATCAGAACCTGATTACATTTACCATACCTCAACAATCAGAACCTGATTACATTTACCATACCTCAACAATCAGAACCTGATTACCTTTACCATACATCAACAATCAGAACCTGATTACCTACACCACACCTCAACAATCAGAACCTCATTACCTTTACCATACCTCAACAAACAGAACCTGATTACCTTTACCATACCTCAACAAACAGAACCTGATTACCTTTACCATACCTCAACAATCAGAACCTGATTACATTTACCATACCTCAACAATCAGAACCTGATTACATTTACCATACCTCAACAATCAGAACCTCATTACCTTTACCATACCTCAACAAACAGAACCTGATTACCTTTACCATACCTCAACAATCAGAACCTGATTACCTACATCACACCTCAACAATCAGAACCTGATTACATTTACCATACCTCAACAATCAGAACCTGATTACCTACACCACACCTCAACAATCAGAACCTCATTACCTTTACCATACCTCAACAAACAGAACCTGATTACCTTTACCATACCTCGACAATCAGAACCTGATTACATTTACCATACCTCAACAATCAGAACCTGATAACATTTACCATACCTCAACAATCAGAACCTGATTACCTACACCACACCTCAACAATCAGAACCTCATTACCTTTACCATACCTCAACAAACAGAACCTGATTACCTTTACCATACCTCAACAAACAGAACCTGATTACCTTTACCATACCTCAACAATCAGAACCTGATTACATTTACCATACCTCAACAATCAGAACCTGATTACCTACACCACACCTCAACAATCAGAACCTCATTACCTTTACCATACCTCAACAAACAGAACCTGATTACCTTTACCATACCTCAACAAACAGAACCTGATTACCTTTACCATACCTCAACAATCAGAACCTGATTACATTTACCATACCTCAACAATCAGAACCCGATTACCTACACCATACCTCAACAATCAGAACCTCATTACCTTTACCATACCTCAACAAACAGAACCTGATTACCTTTACCATACCTCAACAAACAGAACCTGATTACATTTACCATACCTCAACAATCAGAACCTGATTACCTACACCACACCTCAACAATCAGAACCTCATTACCTTTACCATACCTCAACAATCAGAACCTCATTACCTTTACCATACCTCAACAAACAGAACCTCATTACCTTTACCATACCTCAACAATCAGAACCTGATTACCTACATCACACCTCAACAATCAGAACCTGATTACCTACACCACACCTCAACAATCAGAACCTGATTACCTTTACCATACCTCAACAATCAGAACCTGATTACCTACACCATACCTCAACAATCAGAACCTGATTACCTATACCTCAACAATCAGAACCTGATTACCTAAACCATACCGCAACAATCAGAACCTGATTACCTACACCACACCTCAACAATCAGAATCTGATTACCTAAACCATACCTCAGCAATCATAACCAGATTACCTACACCACATCTCAACAATCAGAACCTGATTACCTTTACCATACCTCAACATTCAGTAACTGATAACCTACACCATACCTCAACAATCAGTAACTGATAACCTACACCGTATCTCAACAATCAGTACCTCATTACCTACACCATACCTCAACAATCAGAACCTGATTACCTACACCATACCTCATCAATCAGAACCTCATTACCTATACCATACCTCATCAATTAGAACAAGTGGATTTTCTGTCTTGGTTTTCTTCAGACACTGGATCATTTTTCCAGGCATGGCACCAACATAAGTACGACGATGACCTTTGATCTCCGCGACATCTGTCATTCCTCCAACACTGAATCTGAAATACTTAAATAAAACTGGAGCTATCAATGAAAGTGATAAAAATCCATGAAATCTTGTTAAACACACACACACAAAGTTGTGTGTGTGTGGGGGGTGGGGGAGTTATAGGAGTCAGCTTGGTTGGTCGGTCGACTGGTTTTCCTGTCCACTCCTGACATCCTAAATTTTCATGAAATTTAAGTCAAATATTCATCTCAGGGATCAAAGGTCATGTGACTTGATTCTGTGTCCACTTTGTAACATGTCACAAATGTTAATTATATAGTTATTGATGTTAATGTAATGATAGAACCATTTCTTGTGACAAAAGCGGTAACTTTATGTGTTTTTACAAAAAATCATGTTCAATTATAGCTTGAGGCAAAAATTGTCCAATGCATGTCAAATCATAAATTCTGAACATTGGTACATAGGTGATCTCTTTAAAAGTCAAAGTCAAGTCCTGAACAACAGTACTACAAATTAAGGAGAAATTTTCAGTTAAATTCCTTTCAAAATTATGAATCTGAGTAAAATTTTGATGATAAAGCATGACAGAAAATCCAAAACTTCATATTCTATCTAGAATAATCTCTATCAAATTGCCATGTTTGATAACTCGAGCATTTTACTCATCCCCTTGTCACCTCGAGTTATCAAAGTTTTACTGTATCATGAGAAACAAATGTCATTTAAATGCATGGCACTCAATCGTGTGGATCTAGCCATTGATTTATGTAAACCTTTTTTAAGATTTCTTTTCAAACATACTGACAGAAATTACTATACCAACAATCAGCCATCACTTTAAATTAATCAAAATCTCTTTAACAATCTTGATAGAGGGTCACATAAGGACTATTCCTGTGAAGTTAATTAATTTTGGAAAATGATTTTCAAGTAAACTATTTAATAGACATAATTACATTGTGTAGGGAAATAAGCCATGCCCTCTAGTAGCCATATCTTTTAAGAAATAACAAGTCATGTTGCATAGACTCTACATAGAAATGTCACTTCCAAGTTTGAAATTAAAGCACTAAAAGCATCAACGTTTGTCCTAATACGAGTCTTGTACACTGCAGGAATACTATACTCACCTCTCTGTTCAAAGCTCTTGCTATTGATTTACCAATGCTGGTTTTGCCAACTCCAGGAGGACCATGAAAACACAGTATCTTCCCTTGTGTACTTCCCTTTAGCTGACTAACAGCTATAAATTCCTGTACAACAGAACAGAATAATCTGGTCATCTTTAACAAACACTTAACTTTATACTTTTATCAAACATAGATAGAGACAAATACTACTTCAGTAATATATGGAAAAGATCCACACTTATCAACTAAACATCTTCATTTCTTATGCTAAATTTGTTAGCTTCCAAGCTGCTTAGAACGGTTATCAACAGTGGGCCCTTTGTTTTACCACCATCACTAGTTAGGACAAGTACATGAAACCTGTACCTTTGCAACAAACTTGCAACTTTCTCAAATCAAGAGTCACATCATTAGCAGGTCTTAAAAGATTGTGGCTGAAAATTCTGCTTGACAGCCACAAAATCTGCTTGCCACAGCTGAAATATCTGCTTGACACAGCTGAAATATGTGCTTGACACAGCTGATATATGTGCTTGACACCTGAAATATCTGCTTGACACAGCTGAAATATCTGCTTGACACAGCTGAAATATCTACTTGACACAGCTGGAATATCTGCTTGACACAGCTGAAATATCTGCTTGACACGTCAAAATCTATTTGACACAGCTGAAATATCTGCTTGACACAGCTGAAATATCTGCTTGACACAGCTGAAATATCTGCTTGACACGTCAAAATCTATTTGACACAGCTCTAAAATCTGCATCACACAAGCTCAACTCTGCTTGACATAGCTGCAAAATCTGCTTTGCTTGAAACAGTTTCAAAATCTGCTTTTATAATAAGAACTAAATATTCCAATACAATGCACTGGACATGAAAAAGTTCTAAACAAAATTTAGTTGATATAATTATTATATCTGAGAATTTCAACATTAAAAAACTGTTCACTTACCAATATTCTCTTTTTAACATCCTCCATGCCATAGTGATCTTCTTCCAGTATTTCCTCAGCCTTTTTCAAATTCAAGTTTTCTTCACTGTATTTACCCCATGGTAGATTGGTCAGCCAGTCCAGATAATTTCTGGTTACACTGCAAGACAGAATTTTTAGAGTCAAGAAGTCTACCATAATAAATTGTATTTTCTGCTAATATAACTCAAAGTTATCAAGGTTGAATCAACAGTAAAATATATTTCTGGTCAAAATTTGACGGTCAATTTCAGGACTAGTTACTCCATTAACTCTTAACCTGCTGGCAGCAATGGATTCTATCTTTGTGACTAGTGTAGATCATGACCAGCTTGCACATCTGTGCAAAATACCAGAACATAACCCTTAATTACAAGTTTGAGCCCTAAGACCTTGACCTAATAGTAAGATCTCTGGATGTTGAGCATGAAACACCCTTGTGCTATAGACAACAATTTATAACTATGTGAAATAATTTCAAAATCAGTCAATGCACGTAGAAGTAACAGCCGGAACACAAAGTACTGGTCTATGACTCTACAATACAGGTTTTGAGCCCTACGTGTGACCCTGACCTTCAAAGTAGTTGCCAGGGTGCGGTGCATGACATGTGATGGGCAACAATTGTGTGAAGTTATTCTAAAATCGGTCCATGCAACTAGAAATAAATCTTAAGAATGATTGCTCTTGAGACTCAATCCAGATGGAATCAACCTCGAAGAGGTAAAGGCAATAAGGAATTATTGTGCCTTGCCACAGGACACTACCATCTCCGCACTGGTAGGGATCGAGCCCGGGACCCTCTGACGTTGTAGCAAACACTCTTCTACTGCACAAGGTGACTCAACAATGTCCAAATTCGCAATATCAATAGCATTTATAACTTAAGTGCTTCATTCATTTGTTTATTATTTGAACTTACTTGAATTCTGAGGAATGATGGTCCAGTGTGGCAAGCTTGTTGAGTTCTTCATTGATCACTGTCATCACATGTTCTGGTACAACTAGATCCTGCAATATTAATTTTCATTATTCTACTTACAAATGTATATGTAAATTTTCTTTAATATTAGACATGGTAAATAGACATGCCTATATCAGAATTGTCCATATTATGTAAAAGAAACTGGCCTTTCTGTTGAGTAGATTGTGCTGTCTGTCATGAAATATACACATGTTGTTGAACATGCATCAATGTGAACATATATAGTGGTAAGCAATTAAATACCCTATTTACTTATTTCAAAATCCTTCAATGCATGACAGAGCTACAGTGAGCATATATACAGGATTTTATACCCCTTACTTTTATACTCTAACTATAACCTTGATCTTTGAGGTAGGGACACGGGTCTTGTATACGAAACATCGTCTTAATGTGCTGAACAGTTGTGCCAAGTTATTTTAAAATCCTTCATTGCATGACAGAGTTACAGTCCGGACATGAAGGTGTGCATACAGGATTCTATAACCTTTAAACTCTAAGTATGATCTTGACCTTTGAGGTAGAGACGAGGGTATTGCACGCAACATATCATCTTAGATGTGCTGAACATTTGTGCCAGATGATATGAAATTCCCTTCATGCATGACAAAGTAACAGCCTGGACAGGAATATGTGCATATATAAAGGATTTCTTACCTTTAAACTCTAAGTATGACAATGACATTTGAATAAGTGATGTGAGTCTTGCATGCAACACATCATCTTGATGTGCTGAACATCTGTTCCATGTTATATAAAAATCCCTTTGTGCATGATGAAGTTATAGTCTGGATACGAAAAAATGGCATGGACTGACAGATGGCGCAATTTTAATATGCCCACCTTTTGGGGCATTAAAAAGAAAAAGTATTAATTCTGTGTGTTAGTTTATTCCTAAATCAGGCATAAGGGACATGTAACTGCTAATGGTGCTTAACTCAACCATTGTAACTTTAAAAGGCAAAATGTGATTGGATGTTTTTGTTTCCAGACATCACATTCACATTGTTATGTCATTTATCCCACAATGACTGTGGAAAAACGTGCTGTATTTTATCGTAAAATAAAAAACAGCTTTTTCACTGCATGTTTACACAGGAAAAACAGCCACTTGTGTTAAAATTGGCAATTTTAATGACATAGATTGATGGTAATAAATTCTTTGATGAACAATCAATATTTCTAAAATAAAAATAGTACAACCTTGAGTCTTGCCCGGAACTTTTCCTCCAAAGCGTCTTTGTCATCTTTTTCAATACCAAGCTCTTTTTTGATGATTTTAATTTGTTCACGTAGCATGTACTCTCTATGCTGCTGATTCACCTTTTCTGCAACCTAGCAACAAATAAAGGGACTGTAACTGCCATATGAACAAAAGGTACAACAGCTTTTCATAAACATGAGAATTTAGGGGTCTTGTAACTTCTGCCAAAAAAGGTTATAAAAAATAAGACAAAACAGGCTCAACCTTGAAAGGCCTTATATTGGAAGGTGACAACTCTCATTCAGTGACTACTGGTTTCAAAGAAGAAAGTTATGCAAGTTTCTACATGTATAAGTACATGTATTATGTTGGGAAAACAACGAAACCTCACTGTGGCACCTAATTTTAGGGATGGTTAACATTTGTGACATAATAATTTGAAATCCAGTATGCAATGCAAGAGTTACAGAGTGGACACAAAATATAGTCAGATGACCTTTCATCCCTAAGTATGACCATGGCATTGATCAAAGATAGCTGGCACAAGCGCTGTGTACACAACTTTCAGATGGTGACAATCTGACCCAAATTTCATGAACATCCTTCAAGGGCTTCAGGAGATACAGTCTTAGACTAATGACTTGACCCAGTGACTTTGACCTTACGCCCACACATTTGGAACACGAGTTCTGCACGTTGACTCAATAACATGAACATCTGTTGACTTAATAACATGAACATCTTACCCAAATTTCATGAAATTCTACAAGGGGTTAAGGAAATATTTATATACAGGGTATAGGAGACAGACTGACCTTTAATCCCAAAGTGTTACCTTGACCTTGAGAAACTACACCTATCACTAAATGTGATTAATACCCCCGAAAGACTGCTTTATCAACTGCGGAAGTTAGTAGTAACAGAATACCTTTCAAAAAAAACTTAAACAGAGATAATGTTCTTGGCAATAACTCTGTAATTTGTTAAGATAGAGTTATGGTTCTTGTACACCACACTTCCTGTCATTGTGTTGACCATTGTATGAAGTTGTATTGAATTCCAACAAGTAGTTTTCAAGTTATGCTCTGGACGAGGAAAAGTAACAAAGGGCTTCATTTTTACTCAAGATAGAGTTATGGTTCCTGTGCACTGCATTTCCTCTCAATGTGCTTGACCATTGTATGAAGATGTTTTGAATTCCAAACAGTAGTTTTCAAGTTATGCTGCGGACAAGGAAAAGTAACAAAGGGCAATTACTCTGTAATTTGTCAAGATGGAGTTATGGTTCTTGTGCACTGCACTTCCTCTCAATGTGCTTGACCACTGTATGAAGTTGTACTGAATTCCAACCAGTAGTTTTCAAGTTACCAACCAACCACCGGGTGACTCCTATATACCCCCCTAAACTTTATTTCGCGGGTATAAAAACTGTAGAAAGATAGAACTACTTTATTATCTTACCTCTTTGCCAATTTTCTGCTGTAGTTTGCTAATGGCAAGCTCCTTCTTCACCAGTGACAGTGTCAACGACAGTCTTTGCTGAATCTATAATGTGAATATATATATACATGTATATATGTGCACACTCAAAGTTCTCACCAATATCTAGGCTTCAAATAAAACAATGAAACACTTTTATTCTTGCTGATTGTTTGTGTGTGGTAGGTGCGGCGGGTTTTGATTCATATAGTGTAGTTCATTCTTCAATTAAATTTAGTGGCAAAATAAGAATTACAAAATATAAATACCGGTTTAAGTTGATCGAACATGAATGCTGCTACCTTCTCATACCATTTTTTCCTGGAAAATATCAGTTAAACGTCCCGCATTTAACCGTTACATACATGTATCATGTTGTTACATTACAAATACTAGTATGGAAAAATCCAGCAACCCTTTCACAAGTTATTTACCTATTAGTTGCAATTAACTCTTTTTTAAAGCCTCATGATCACTTTGCATTTACTTGGATAGAATAATGAATTTACTGATAATGAATAATGACAGAGCTGAGTTTTGTGTACTTTAATACAAAGTTTATGCATGCTTGTTTTTTGCTTTCATGTTGTAACTTCAATAAATAGTGTTGGCAGAAAGCATTTCCTATTTTTGCGATATCGCTGAAAAAAAATTGCTATATTTCATTTTGAAACAAATAGTTTTGATTTAAAAAGCAATGTTTTTCGCACAAATACTGTTCAGTTTACCTTTCTATATTAAATAGGTGTTATCAGTAACTGTAACATTCAAGATGATCATGGGCCTTTAAGCCTTTAAAAGGGTTACATGACACAATTTTTTCATAAATTCTGTAACTATGCTGCTAAGCAATAATAGTAAAACTTTCACCTACCGCTACCACCCCATTACCCTTAAAACATGTAAATATAATAGGAAGTGCTTACGTTTCTTTCTTCCATAACATTCTGCATTTCTCCTGGTTCGCCAGTTGACATTGCAGCACCTAAATCAAAGTGTTTTACATAAATACATTGTAATATACAATAACAAAATCTGATCACAGGTTTCAGAGAAGAAGACTTCATTGTTGAGTGGTTAGAGTTGCTGACCTGAAATGACTGTAACCTTTCAATGATCGTGGGTCACAGGCTCGAGTCCTGCTACAAACTATGTGTCCTTATGGGAGTAAGTTAGCAGTTTCTTACAGAGAACAGGGATCTAGTTCTAGTCCTTCCAAGGAACAATAGTTAGGTCAACAGTCTGCCTGTAAAAAAAAATGACAGAAATGAGGGTGATGGATTTGATTCCTGCTACCAACCATGTCTCTTTATGTGAGAAAGTTAGCAGTTCCTTACAGAGGATAGGGTTCTAGTAATGGTTCTTCTGAGGAATAATGGTTAGGCAAACTGTCTGTATGCAAAAATTACAGAAATATGGTTGAAACGGGTGTTAACTTCTGACAACAACAAGGTCATGAATGGTCACCGTCATCTACACATGTCTGTCTCTTACCTAGATCACTTAAGTAGGCTGGATTTTCCATCACTCTCTGACCAACTTGTAATTGTATATGTGTTCTAAAAATATACAAAAACATGACAAAATATACTGGTTGTCATCACAGGGGTTCGAAATCCTGTGGTTGTCAACTCTTCTCATATAATCATAAAATGATAAAGGGAGATAATTAAGCAAAAGGGCAATGATCCAGTGCAACATCTAGGTACATTCATACCCACTGGGTTGTCATATTTTGAGAGAAAGAATTCATTTTAACACACAGAGTAGTGCATTCCTCAGGGTATCAAAGCATCTCTTGAATAACTTTTATACACATTCAAGTAAGCAGAAATGATCATTCCCATGATTTTTTTTTAAATTTCATCAATGGTTTCTATGGAGAATATTTTTTTGAATTATTCAGTCCAAACTCTAGGAATGACACCTCGCTAGAGCAATAACCGTCAATATTTTTTTTAAAAAGACACACAGATTTCACCCCGTTACGTCAAATTATATAGGGAGGCAGTTAATTTTCAGAGAACACCTTTTATATGAATTTATTTTAGTTCGATTACGAAGAAAAGTTCGGTAGATTATTGAATTGCTCTCCAACACTCAGTCTAGGATCTGAACACGGAACCTCCCATTGCACCATTCCGGAGGCAAACCACATAACCACTGAGCTATCGAGGTCTACAGAGAAAACCCTTTTGAGCAACTAAAAGTATTGTCTAATTTGAAAAATGGACAAATGGGTTTTAGAAAATTTGGTAGGATATGGGTTATTACATACTAATACAAGAGCATACCAACCTGAAGTAAGGATTCATTACAATGATCTCCCTAATTGTCTGTATCACTTCAGCTGTTAAAGCCTGAAACATATTGTATTAATTTATTACCTTACACTAATTTATAATCAGTTGTGAAACAAGTTCCTAAAACATAGATTAATAGCCCTCAAGGCTCATGCCAGATGGAATCAACCTCCAAGAGTGGGAAAATGTGGAATTACTGTGTTATGCCGAATGACACTACCACCATGGCACTGGCAGAGATTTAACCTTGGACCTTCCGATCCTGAGGCAAACACATTACCACTCCACTACGGCATATCGAATCTACACATAAATCAATCATTATAAATAGTAAGGCAAGGACACTAGCAAACTCCGCATCAGAATTTCATCACAGTCATTTCTAATATCACCCTTTCCGACTGTTTGAAAAACATATACCAGTATCCCCCTTTATATAAACAATAATTTAGTTTTTAGAACAAAGCATATACCTTAACATGTAACACATACCTTTGTTTAATTAGCTGTTTGTAAGGTTATGCTTCTGTAATCACATGATTTCTACCTTTACTTCATAAATGTTTTGTTAAAAAATACATTTCACATGACTTCTACCTTTATTTTATTGATGGCTTTGCATTTTTTTTTTATTTCACGTGATTTCTACCTTTATTTCATCAGTTGTTTTGTAGGGTTCATGTTTCACATTTTCAGTTTCCACCATCAGTACACCAGCTGGTTCTTGTGTCTTCAACATCTCTGTGTCCCTCGGTGGAAATATGTCTGTGAATATTGTAACAAAATTCTTAAATCATAAAAAAATATTCATCTATTGAAGTTCATGTTGACAAAACAAAGAGATTATGTCTCCCTGCAAGTAACTGACTACTTTCCCACATAAAAAATGGATTAATGATATATGTCATATGCAGATAGGAATATTTGTTCCATAGGGGACATGTCCATTGGGTGGTAACTATGCTTTAATTCGTTGTTTGCGGCGTTATCAATTTGTAACTATTTTTCATAGTAACAGAATAATTTTAATATTCATTCATTAAATCTTATATGACATCATGTTCACAAGACAGAGTGTGAATCATCTGGCATGGGCAGGACGGACTGAGTTTTCTGTCAAAAATGTCTGTCCCAATGTGCAAGAAAGATGTCTCCCTGCAAGTTTCCCATTCACAGATGTACGTTTACAGAATCAACAGAAACCAAAATAATTTAACGCAGTTTTTTTTCCCGAATAAAACCATTTGATCATTTCAAGTTCTTTAATTTGCAGTATTACGGTTAAAGAAGTACCAGTAACTTGTCTTTCAGTTCTTTTTCTATATCACTCCGGTAAAACACATCCATCCATCAACTTACTGGTACATTATGATGCAAATAATACATTTCTAACAAAAAACTTTCAACAATTAAAAAATCAGTACTAATAGGTACAATAAAAAGGTTCCAAACACATTTTAGTCACCTTCTGTGACAGTAGTTTCTTTAGCAGCATTTTCAGTATCTTTGATAAGGGTTGTGTATTTCTTTAAACGTCCATTTCTTCTTTCTTTTCTTGTCATTCTGGTAGATCGTTCTTTGATCTGGTCTCCTGACAATTACAAAAAATGTAAAGATGCCAGCACTAAACTACTGAAAAGTGACTACAGTTACTGATCAATTTTGGATAATTCAATGGCCATAATCCGGAAATGTCTGGGGTGATTTGGCTGGTTATCAAACTTAGACAAAATATCACGACTACAAACATTTTGACAAAGTTTGGTCAACATCGAATTGAAAATAATTTGTGGGAAATGTTTGTGGCCCTTGCCGCCGATGTTGAAGTTCCTATAATACATCCCATTTATAGACAGGTGTATAAAAAAGGTTCTATCAAATCTTATGTAGCAATAATCAGTAATGAACGACAGCCTGTGTTTGCTGAAAAATAGCGCAGACAAGGATATAGAATAGAATGTATGCATGCACAGACAGACAGTTCAAGTTGCCACTATATACTTTCGGGAGGCATCACAGCCAGTATAACACAGTTCATACTGAGGATGGCAGTGTTCTTTACCTGGATCACAGTCCATACTGAGTTTGCCCCAATATCCTTTACCTCTATCACAGTTCATACTGAATGTGACAGTATTCTTTACCTGTGATACAGTTGATACTGAGTTTGCCCTAATATCCTTAACCTGGATCACAGTCCATACTGAGTTTGCCCCAATATCCTTTACCTCTATCATATTTCATACTGAATGTGTCAGTATTCTTTACCTGTAATACAGTTGATACTGAGTTTGCCATAATATCCTTAACCTGGATCACAGTTCATACTGAGTGTGCCCAAGTATCCTTTACCTCTATCACAGTTCATATTGAGTTTGTCCCAATATCCTTTACCTGGATCACAGTTCATACTGAGTTTGTCCCAGTATCCTTTACCTCTACCACAGTTCATATTGAGTTTGCCTCAATATCCTTTACATGTGACACAATTCATACTGAGTGTGCCCCAGTATCCTTTACCTGTATCACAGTTCATACTGATTTTGTCCAAATATCCTTTACATGGATCACAGTTCATGCTGAGTTTGCCCCAATATCCTTTACCTGTATCACAGTTCATACTGAGTGTGCCCCAGTATACTTTACCTGCATCACAGTTCATAATGAGTTGCCCCAATATCCATTTCCTGTATGACAGTTAATACTGAGTGTGCCCCAATATCCCTTACCTGTATCACAGTTCATACTGAGTGTGCCCCAGTATTTTTTACATGTGACACAGTTTATACTAAGTGCATACTTTCTAAGACACATTCTGTTTCTTGTTCAACATACCTAGATGCTTTGTTATTGCTGCTAAATCATCCCCGATCTCAGGCTCATCTAACTGCTTTATTATAGATATCCTGAAATATTTCACATAATCTATATTTCATATTGCAATAAATATCTTATAGAGCAAACATACAGAGGCTGCTGATATAGAACAATATTATTAATCTATAATTTTGTATTGCTGTGTTGGTAGAAAAAGTTTATAATATGGTATCAAAAACATTAAAAACATCTAATAATTAAACTTTTATGACATTTATGGAAAACTTTCAGTTTATTATCTAAAACTTTACACTTAGATACTAACTGACATTTTCTTCTAAAATTATAGAAAGCCATACCTTCGCAAACTCTTAACAGTCATTCTGAGCTTGTTCTCAAATGACTGCATTTCTGTTATCTGAATGAAACTTCCAGTATTGTACATTTCAGACAAGTTCTCTACCACATCGCTTTCATTACTGTAAAAGAATAAGCTTAAATTGACTAAAACAATAATCACAACAAATAACTCTCAGATGGCAAAAGATAAAAAGTTGCAGAAATGTTTACAATCCTGCATTACGCCTGACGTAAGATTTTAAATTCAAATTCAAATGAAATGGTATTCCGGGAATCCCCTGCAAAACATATCACGGGGAATTTTATACATGAAAGAAACTAGAAATGTGTCTGCAAGACACAGGTACCCCGCATATCACTGTTTGTAAAGCCATTCTGACAAAGTCACTGCTGTCCGAACTACAATAAAAATACAATGTCAATAAGTAAATTCAAATAACTGGGTACGTATACACAGAGACTGACGGGTAGATGGAGCACTGGGTCAGGCTGGACAAACAGACAGACAGAAGAGTGGTTCCAATACTATATGCCCCAACCATTGAGAAGAAAAATGTTTAAGGTCCATTTGCTTACTTTTCGTCTTTTTTTAAAAACACTCCAGCATAAGGCATGTTCAATTTCACTTTTTTCTGTATGGTATCAATAAGTCGTTGGTCACTGATCTGAAACAAAACAGTACAAATAATAATTGTCAACTGACAATAGCCAAGAAGTAACATATCACTGAGAGGGCAAAAGACATGTATTAACTTATGAAGATAAAAACTTTAAATGCAATGGTTAATCTGACAGTTAGAAAAAAAAGAAAAGTTTGTTCTCCTTATCTTTATAAAATGTCTGTGAAACAAAGTACAACAGAACTGGCAACGACCATCCTACATTAGATAGATTAAGTGTTAATTAGCTTTTCTCTGTCTAGAAAATGTTGTTGATCAATAATCATTTCTGGTGACAATTCTGACATGAACTTACAACAATCTGCTTTACAAAGTTTGGAAACAGAGGAGTCCGACTGATGGCAATAACTGGTACATTTGGAAAAAATTCTGGTGCTTCCATCGTTGTAAGTGCACTCATTGGATAATTCAAAGATGGTGGAATGTCACTTAGTTCTTCATGATCAGTTTCATCTCCTCCATCGCCATCCTCACCCTCTGACCCCTGGATTCCTGATGAAATACCACTACTATAAAAGGCTTTCTGATTGGTGTAAGAGAAGTCAATTGAATGTTGTGAAAACACAGCACTATTTACATGACCATATGGAACTCTAAATGCACTAAATTTGCCTAACGTCCATATCCGTCTTGCATAAACTTTCTTGCGAAACGGGTGCTTTATTTTTTCTGGAACCAATGCCCTCTGAAGTTTATGCAATGATCCTGCTTTACTTCGAGCACCTGAATATCGACAGTATGTACAGTTTTTGAAATTAGTAAACCTGCCGTTGTTCATTGCTACTAAAACTTTATTTTGCCATAGAGGACAAGCAAAAACCGTGACTCTTTGGCGACAGGGAAAACACGTCCGCATGGGGGCTGCCATATTTCTTGATCTGAATGAGTCGACGCAATCGGGTTAGAGGTTAGAAAGTGCTAAATGTCGATTTTAACTCTGAGGAAACTCCCTGCAGCGGTTACTTCCCCTTACGTTATATTAGGAAAAAGTCCTCATAAGGCCAGTAACTCGCTCTGCGAAAATCACTGAACCTGCACATGAAGAAAGTAAGCCTATCTCATGCTAGCGAAATTGCTTGGGAACTTTCATTTATTTCAATCCTAGAAATAGCCTTGGCACAAAAATATATGTAATGAAATTGTGAAAAAAAAAATCAAACCAAACATGCTGCAAATTTGCATTTCATCTCGTTAAAGGGATTTGTTAAATTCCAGCCTGTGGTTGGTGAGAAAATAAACTAGACACAAAGTTAATGCATAAGTATTCAAAGGGCAATAACTCTGTGAAAACTCATTTAACTGGAACATGATGAAAATATGTGTATTTCCATTTGACAGGGAAGAGGTCTTCTTTTACTTTCACTAGATGTAAGTCAGTGATTTTATAGATAGCTTGGACAAGAATGTATAATAGTGCTATATATACTACATGGGCAATGATTCATTGTTAAAAAACCCACAGAACCTAAACATACTTGCAATATGCACATCTCCTCCTGTTGGGAAAGCTTTCTGTTTGGATTTGTTGGAAAACAGCCTTTGGCAGCTTTCTGAGAAATAGTGCAGACACAAAATTACATGAAAAGTACTCAAAGGGCAATAACTGATGTGTGAAAAATCATTGAACTGATACATGTTGTGGCTGATGAACTGCCCAGACATGAAGGCAAGATAGATGTGTGGATAGAGACCATTACCATATCTCCCTACTCTGGCAGGATGATTAAAAACATTTGAATGTCACTCATTCTACACAAAAATATAGGTGGGGTCAGTTTTAAACCCAGCGGTATCAGCTGAACAAACTTGGTAGATGACCACTTCACAATACTACACACCATATATTCAAGCTCAAGGCTTTAAAATTTCACAGAATAGTTTTAAGCTTTCTTTATATCAATATATACATGAAAGCACCAAAGAAATTTGTTTGAGACTTGGACCTTGCTGTTTTGGACATGCTATTACACATAAAATAAAAAGGGCTCAACCTTTAAGTGGCTGTGTTTTTTTCTATTTTTATGAGAATAATGAACATCTATTTGAGGTTGTTTTGAAATCAGACTAGTGGTTTTTCTAGAAAATGTTATTTTAAGATTTTTATAATTTTAGCTACATGAAGCTGAAAGGAACTGTTACAACTTTCAAGTAGTCAACCGAAGCAACATTCTGGTAAAGCTTGGTGAAAATTGGACAAGTAGTTACAGTAGATGGCATGTATTTCTACTTGGCTGTAGCCCTTCTAACATGCATGCTGTCTAAAGTTTGCAGTATTGTTTTGTATTAACATTTTCACAGTACATGGTGAATGGCGTATGTACCATTTGCTATACTCTAATATTACATAAAAGTTGACTAGAGTTGCTTTGGGTCAGTAAGTCTTGCCCTGATAGTACTGGTAAGACATAATAGCAAGCTTCGCTGCTTTGACCAAGGTATCAATGTAGCACATAGTATTCTCATCAGAGGCAGAGGTTTACAATGGTGCAACAAGGTGGACTCTCATAGTAACATGCTGTTTTATGGTCAATACCGCAAGCCACAAAGGACAAGTTAACAGGAGTTGCTGTAAGTAATAACATTGCATTAAAGTTGTGTGTCAAGTATTGTTAATCACAGGTCTGAAGTAAAAGTCTGCCAGCCAGGTCTCCTATCAGTTAACATAATATAAACAATCATTGTTTGTCAGCACACATTTCCATATTATATCAATCTAGGTAGGAGCTGCAGCACTCACCTTCGTAACCTTTGAGCTG
The DNA here is from genome assembly GCA_022818135.1 of Saxidomus purpurata. Taxonomy (NCBI): domain Eukaryota; kingdom Metazoa; phylum Mollusca; class Bivalvia; order Venerida; family Veneridae; genus Saxidomus; species Saxidomus purpurata. The sequence continues at coordinate 11,821,154 of JAFMSR010000018.1, forward strand.
CTGTAATGACTGTCAAATTTGCACAATTGTACAGGTTTTTGTGAACTTCTTATTCAAGTTGTAATATCAAACTACACTAAACAAAACTTCTAACGCACCACCTGCCCTTTTCCTTCTTTAATTATGGAGAGTCCCCATTTATGTCCTCTTATTTTTAGCTATCGCTGCACGAACAGCATCATATTTTGCAATTATGAAGACATTGGGTAGATACTTCTGTTATATGAAATATCAAAATGATCAAGTGGTACAAATTTCATATGGAGGAGAATTTTAAGAGTGGTTTTCCCAAGGAAGAGCATCAAGGATATAACCTAGGTTAAGTCTACGGAGGTTTAAACGGTTAAGTAAAATTCTCTGCCACATGATTTGTGCCACTCGATCTTTATGAAATTCGTGTGGGGAAGTATCTACGTAGTGCCTTCATAAATGCAAGATACGATAGCTTTCGTGCTCCAATAGCTAAAAATAAGCAGGCAGATATTGGAAGGGCTGATAATAAAATAAAGAAGGAAAAAGGCAGGTGGTGCGTTAGTTTTGTTTAGTGTATTTGCAAAGCTGCAATGATTTCGCTTCGAATGGGAATAAGAAATATAGAGAAAGCATTTTTTAGCTTTATTTTCGAGTAATAGCAAATAACAACACAATGATCCTTTGATTCCATCAGTAAATGATGAAGTTCAAATGAGGATAGATCACGATGCATATAATGACAAAGCTCAAAAAAGATACAGGAGGGGCATAAATCAAAGCAGAGAAAAAGAAAAGGAAAACAGAAGAATGAAATTAAGTGGTCCCAGTGGGATTTGAACCTACACTGAAAAGTAGCCTAAAATCATAAAATGAGAGCCTTCGCCACTGCACCATGACTTCTTATCTAATACTGATGGTTTACATAAGAAGTTATCTTATTCTTTATAAATTAATGGCAGTTGATGCAGTATTCTGGTGGAGGTGGTTGTTCTGCATTTAATACCATAACTGTTATGCAAGACTCGATGATCTGACAGTGTTCACTGACACCAAAGTCCTGTAGAAAGTTTCAATGAAATAAAGGAATATCTGCATTAGTTTTGGTGTTAAACTCTTGCACACAAAACTTTAAACTTCAAATAATTGTTGTAAAGAGTTATCGGAGTTTTATGGCATAGTATTCGTCATGGAGTTTCAATTCAGTATTTGCATCAGTTTTAGAGATACACCGCCCTTACATGCAAAATCAAACTTTCACTGCAAAGGGACTTCTTAATTATCATTACATTAATAAAAAATTAATTGAGTATGAAACATCACTTAAAATGTCAATACATTCTTTCAAGAGAAGTAAATATACCTAGAATTGACAAGATGTAAACTGGCAACATATCAGAACTTATAAATAAAACATAATACGACTATACATATAAACAAACCCGATTTTCTGATGAATATCATTCAAGAGTCAACTTATTCTTTTCTACCAGTGTAGACCATGATCAGCTTCTACAGCAATGCGATCAAGCCCCATGATTATAAAACACTCTACATAGTTTGAGCATAAAACGTTTTTCATCTTCAGCGTTCTACTGGCATGAGACCAGTTTCCGAATCATACCAGTTTCCGACTACTCGTTATCATAGCTTTCGCGTAACTTTTCAGAATGGGAGTACTATATAGTTTCAAACAGCATCATCCAAACAAGCAGCGAACAAAATTTTATTTTCTAAAGATAAGTACTTTCAAAGAAATTCTACATTATACATCCGTCACTGAAATTGCTTGCAAAATATGGCACAGTTCAAGTACAAAGTCAAATACAGTGATGTACGAAATGGAGCGGCACAGAATGGATAATAGACACTCATTACGAGCGTCGGAAAAGTAGGAAAAGGAATTTACATTTTAGAGAATAAGATAAATTATTTTCAATTAAAAATAATTTGATTTATTTTTTCGAGAAATATTTGTTATTCTCATTGCTATGGTCACGCGGTTAACTCTCGGTCTTCTAGTATTCAAACTGGTTCACATTGAATTCTGACGAGGTCACCAACTTCATGTACCTGTCGCCAACAGCAACAAGGCGAATATTACGAACGTCTCGGTGGCAATCAAGATGTGGAAACGATAATTAAAGAAATGTACTCTGAAACGTCATTTAAATCAAGCAGGCGGTAACAGATGCCTGATTTGGTACCGAGAACGGACTGTGATGTGAACTGTTGACACTGAATTAATCATAGTGTTTAATGTTGATCCTGCTTAGTTATTTGTTTATTCTATATAATTACGCGTTTTATATGCATCGATATTTGATGACAGTAAATGCTAACTAAACAGGACGATTTACTGAGACGACATTCTCAGCTGTATGTTCAGGAACATTCCAAGTGTAATTACTTCATCTATATGACATTTACTGGTGCGTCTGAATTATACTAGTAGGATATTGTTTTGTTATTTTCCGTGTTAATATGTCGCTCTTTAATTTCATGTTAAACATAGGCGGTAAAATTCTTATTGACCGGAAGGCGACCAAGCGTTAAGGTTTCGAGGAAGTAAATTTATCAAAATTTCGTTGTATACAATTTCAAATTTTTGGCTTATTTCCGAATAGGGGCGTGACATCTCTCTTCGGTGGCAGTCTTCGGCGTTCCAGAGGAGACATGTCCGTCCGCATTCGGATTCTATCTTATCTCGGGTCACTAAGTAGTTGTAAACTCGAATGTTGCTTCGGGTTTGTTTGTAGTTTGTCGTTGACCCGAATGTTGCTTCGGGTCACTAGGTCTGGCCCATGTAGTTTTGGTAAGGCCTAGTTGACTTGTTTGCTTTCAGTAACGCATTACATATTATCGGCATTCCTATAAAACTGGTAGTGTGATCATTGATCCTTTGCTTTCAAGGCTGGTACCAGTTCCCGGTGCGTTCCACTTGGAGGCCGAGGTCTATGGTTGCACGATCAGTCTGAGTCTTGTGGTAATGCGACGAGTAGCGTTTGCTCTCAAAAGTGACTCAAGTGATCAGGATCCTTTGGCAGTTCCGCTTATAGTATTTAAGCCAATCAGTTTGCTACGCTTGGTCCCTTCTGGTTGAAACTTTGAGCGGCCGACACAACCCAACCTATAATTCTAAGTAAGCTTATAATTCTAAATGAAATAAATTTGCAAGCAATGTTCAGTGTTTGCAATGTTTAATGTTTAAATCAAAAGGTGACTATAGTTGTTATTTGAATAATCTGATGGTACAGATTGGTGAAACGTATAATAAATTTAGAGAAGGCTGTATGTATTGTTTTTATTTCGAGTAATATCAAATAAAAGCTCTCATAGATTTAAATAATTTATTATTCCAAAACTGTTCAGTGTAAAATTATGTTGGAAACTGGTCCTGTGCCTTAAGTTATTAACATTAATTAGGCTGTCCTTTCGGGGCCCCATTTTTGGTACGCATGCGCAAAAGACACTGGTCTTGTTTACATCATTGAAAAGAGGATAAACTGAAGTTTGTAAATGTGTAGATGACTTTTGTTTACAAAACACATATAAGAACAAATATACAGAAAACCTCAATTTTTTGTCGGAAACTAGTCTCATACCAGTACATATGAAAAACAATAGAGAAGCTTTTCTGGAAGTCATTTAAAATTCTTATACAAAGCATGTAAGACATATTTTCATTAAAAATTTATTGGATGTTTTGGTATTACATTCATTCAATGTTTGAGCACAAAACTGAATCAAGCATAAAAAAGTTTTATAACCATAGGTCCTGATCTTGACTATTCAGTAAGTGAATTTTCAATGCTGACCCCTCTGAAATGTTTCAAGATATAGTTACTGCACAAATTGAAAGATAGAAAAATCCATTTCAAACATGTACAAAGGTAATAGTTCAAATATCATAGCCATCACTTGTAGAACCAGTGTAGGCTGTCACAAAAGTGTAACTCATGGAAACATCTCACTACTCTATCAGCTATATTTGAATGACTTCACACAAATTTTCTGATCTTTTGCTGATTATCAGTGAGTCTTAATAGATATTTCTCTTACAATAGACTGTTAACCGAAAGCAGCGAAATTTCTCAACAAATCTTTCTTAAAATTCTTTGGTTTTGGGCCAAAATTCTCAGTGCATCTTTTACACGAGATACCGGTAAAGCTTTTTCCATTGAATTTCCATGAATTTATTGGGTGCGTCTTAAACACGCATGCGACTTATAGACATACAATTACAGTAGTCGGTTTCAAACACTTGACTGTGACTGTTGAAAGTCCTCTTCGGTGTCGTGTATGTACACTGCCTCTGCTTCCTTCTTTATCACATCCTCGTTAATAATCACAGTTTTAATGTCAGAACCGGGTGTTTCATACATTGGCATCAACAGACACTTCTCCTACAAAACAACAATGTTGATAATTTCAAATCTCATTTACTTTAAATACACATCTATTTACAGTGAATACCCCTTCCCCCTTTTTCCTCAAAAATTTCATTTATGCTTCAACAAGATTTAAAAGGAGGAACACTACACAAAAAGATCACTTTTTTTTCTCTACCGAAAAATGCCAGTGTCTCTTGTCATTTATAGAAAACCTAATTACATAAATTTAATAAATTTAAATTTACAGTGTTTTCATACAGCAACACATACAGTTGTCTGGGCAATTTGCTCATCCAACAAGTGTTCCTAAGTGCTTCTATTAAGTCAATTAACAAATCCTTAGCAAACTGAATTTCCTCCACAATTGCATGAAAAATTTACATAAACAAAGAAACTCTTATACGTACATGTTGAAATTTGAAAGAATTTAAGTTTTGAAAACACACAAAGTATATGCTGAACACAGGTCTCTGTATCACAAAGAAAGGAAGTTAATATACAAACCACTTCACATCTAAGACCACGGGCCCCTGTGTGTTTCTCCATTGCAATGTGTGCTAAAGCTTTTAAAGCATCATCAGTAAACTCCAGCTGACACTGAAACAGTAGAGACCAATTTTACAACCTTACATGTCATAAAATAAAACATAAACTCACTACATCAGTATCTCCTCAAATGTGACATACTATAAACTTGTATCCCACATTATAGGGAAGTCAAATAATACATCATCATGACATGTAAATTTTCTCTTACGTATGAAACATATGTTTTTAACCCCCACCCCCCAACCCCCTTGCCCAATGGGACAAAATTTCGAACTTGACCTAGAGCTCATAAAGAAAAGCATTCTGACCAATTTTCAAGATGACTTGGAACGAAATGTGGCTCCTACAGTGTCACAAGGTAACATGCTGACAGAAAGACAGATGAATGTCATTGTGTGATCAAGATAGCTCACCTTCAGTACTTTGTGCTTAGGTGAGTAAAAACATGCTGAGTGGCAAAAGGAATGCAACTTTACCTTTGAACTTGAAATTTATGTGTTTGGTTAGACCGAGGTTGGTACTTAGAGATAGACATTCCGATACAAATTGAAAACCTTTTTTACTGAATGATTTCATCATAATTTTATGCAGTCTGATAGTGAACTTAATTCATGAAAATTCTGCCCTTTTTCTACAAATGATAAATTGAAACAAGAGGGCCATGATGGCCCTGTATCGCTCACCTGTCTACCATTGGCAAAAATAAAAAGGTTATTAATAGCAGAAAGGATCAATTTTTACCTTTGGCTCATGATATCCTCTTAATAAGCCTGTGTAAAATCAAAAGACCCCCCCCCCAGGCAGGGTTAATTTTGACCCTGAGGTCAGGATTTGAACAATCTTGGTAGAGAGTCAATTATTGCCACATGCTGAATATCTAAGCTCTAGGCCTCATTATTTTGCTGTCTGATCATGAACTGCACTGTTGGCTATTCATTTTTTTGCTGTCTGATCATGATCTGCACTGTAAGCTATTCATTGTATGTTGGCTGGTCATGATCTGCACTGTCAGCTTTTTTTTTTTGCTGTCTGATCATGATCTGCACTGTTTGCTATGCATTATTTAGCTGTCTGATCATGATCTGCACTTTCATAATTTAGCTGTCTGATCATGATCTGCACTTTCATTATTTTGCTGTCTGATCATGATCTGCACTTTCTGACAAATTTCAAGGATATCTGGGCTGAAAATGTAACATCTAGAGTGTTAACAAGGTTTTTCCATATTTGGGCTGTGACCTAGTTTTTGACCCCAGATGACCCATATTCGAACTTGGGCTAGAAATCAACTTAACAACCTTTCTGACAAATTTCCAGGGTATTTGGGCTGAAAATGTTACCTCTAGAGTGTTAACAAGGTTTTTCCATATTTGGGCTGTGTGACCTAGTTTTTGACCCCAGGTGACCCATATTAAAACTTGAGCTAGAAATCATAGAAACAACCTTTCTGACAAATTGCCAGGATATTTGGACTGAAACAGTAGCCTCTAGAGCCTTAACAAGATTTTTCTATTTTTGGGCTCTGTGACCTAGTTTTTGACCCCAGATGACCCATATTCGAACTCGTCGCCGAGTAATTACTGGGACAAACATCCTGACCAAGTTTCGCGACAACTGAGGAGGAAAAAATGTGACCACTAGAGTGTTTATGCACTAAATTGATAGTGACGACTTAATCCTCGGACGACGGACATTCATCGATCCTAATAGCTCACCCTGAGCCAGCTCAGGTGAGCTAAAAAGTTGCATTTCTTTTGCCTTTGAGTAAATATACATACATCATCTAAGGTAAAGCACTGTTGATACTGTTTGATGAGGGAATTCTGTGGCTCTGTTAAGATCCTAACCAACATTTCTTCCGTTAGCGAATGCAGTGGAACAATCACAGGCATACGGCCAACAAACTCGGGAATAAGACCGAAGTCAATCAGATCTGAAGCTTCAACAACTTCCAACAGTTTATCTTTTTCTTCATTTACATCTTTCACAGATGGTTTGTCACTGTGTGACTGTTGTCCCGTCTGCAACTGTGAACTTTTTACTTTCTTATGTGGGGCACCAAAACCAAGTTGCTGTAATAGAAGTATATGAGAACCTAACTACACTATGTACAACCTGCCCAGCATCAACTTGTTAAAGTCAAAAGAGTCTACTAAACAAAGTTACAAGATTTAAATACAAGTTTGCAAATTAAGTCAACTACAGCAATATCTTCAGCCTTTATCATCCTAAATACTGTTAAGACACTTGTAAGATAACAACCAAAATCAAGCTCAGGAATGTACATGTTTGGTGTAACTATCAAATACAATCAGCAGGGTTCCCCCTGACATACACATTATTTGTGCTACTTGTTGGCAAAATTGGCAAATGTCAACTAAAACCCTAAAAATTAAGTGTTATTTTTAACTTGATTTATTGCCAAAAACTGAAAAATTGTTGCTAAATGTGTCTTAACTGGTGACACTGGAAAGTGACAGAGGGAACTCTACATCGGGGTAATTTTTCTTATTAGTGGAGCAAACACTTTGAAGCTATTCACCTTTACATCTTTACGCTTTTTTACAAAATTATCTAATCCATTAAATGCTCCAGCGGCAATGAACAATATGTTTGTCGTGTCCACTTGAACAGTTTCCCCTCGTAAACGTTTGCTATTCTTCTCTGCTACGTTGATTACGGTGCCCTCTAACATTTTCAGCATGGCTTGCTGAACGCCCTCACCACCGACGTCTTTAACCAGATGCATACTTTTGTCTCTTGATATCTTGTCAACTTCATCCAAAAACACGATACCTGAAGCAGAAGGCAAGTGATACAAATGTCTCGTTTTAGAACAGTGGTCCCAATGTGCACTGTGACTTGGTCTTTAGGGTCAGTGTAAGGTGACTAAAGTTAACTTTTGGTGAAATTCCACCTTTTGCTTCATGAAAAAGATTAGAGATTTGTTCTAATTTAGGCAACATTTGGCCCCTACCTGCTACAATTTTTTGTTGTTTTTTTAAAGGGGTCAATGCAAGGATACTACAGGGCAAGGTTCTGTGACATTACCACCATCAGTTCATGTGGAGAAGCCGTTCAAAGGTTTTGCCTATTTTCAGTCACAGTGGCCCCTATGTGAAGTGGATCAAAACTATTTGATTCTATTAGAAAGGGGTTAGAAAGGGGTCAATGCACAAGTTTGGTGACACAAAATTCATTGCTTTGTGAGAAGAACCTATCAAATTTTATTTTTTTCCATTTTTAGTAACAGCAGTCCCTATGTGCAGAACCATTTAATGTTTTTCAAAGAGGATCAACATACATAATATGTAATTGACTACATCTTGTCAAGTCGCAGTAATATTTGAAGAATAACAACAGATGTACAAGTATAGTACCTGTATCCCTGTTCTTCATTCTGCTTATGAAAATGAAACATGTGCAATGGCGTCCTTTTCTTTTTACAGTTGTAAAATAAATACAATGTAAAATGACTTAAAATTAACTAACTTTAATTACAAAAACTCTTGTGGAAAAGTATAAATATATCCCTCACCTCTCTGGCATTTATCTACATCACCATTAGCTTGGTTAAGGAGTTTGGAGATCACAGTTTCAATATCCTCGCCAACATAGCCTGCTGATGTCAGTGTCGTGCAATCACAGATTGCAAAAGGAACATCTAATGCACGTGCCAAGGTTTGAGCTAAAAGTGTTTTTCCTGAAATATGTTACAAACTATTTCTTACTGAAATAAAAACACGACCCATTGCCATGGCCTAATCTTTTGAAACTAGCGTCCAATTGCAGGCTTTTAACAGATCATTTAGGCTTCTAAGCATGTCAAGTCAGCTAGAATGTAGACATTTCAAACACAGAAATGTTTCATTACCTTTAGAGCAGACGGTCTCTCAGTTGTTTGTTGGCATGGCAAACTTGGGGACAAGATGTACAAAACTCAGTCACATTTCAGTCAAACATAAATTTAATTGTTAGTATGAATACCTGGCTGTTACAACAGGTGTGTTGTACAAACTTTTGTAACCTCTCACTGACTGACGGCTGTTGGTTCAAGCCCTGTTATTGACAATTTTCCTTTATGTGATAAATTTTGCAGTTTCTTACAAAGGATAGGACTCCAGTACTGGTTCTTCTCAGGAGAGATGGTTACCAGACAATTTATGTCCTCCTGTAAAAATGACTGAAATACAGTTGAAACAGGCATTAAACTTTGAGAAACATAACAACAAACTGTGCCCATTCTGACAAGACAATCTTCCACAGACCTAGTAAATGCAATTTGTCATGTAGCCTTTGCACCAAATTTTGTGTTTGTCTGCTTTCAAGAAGTTTTAATGTTCATCACAGGAAATTTTGTTCATACCTGAACCAGTAGGTCCCAACATTAGAATGTTACTTTTCTCTAGAACTATCTCTGCTTGACTCTCAGTCCCTGTGTTTGATGTACTTTTCTTCACGGGAGGCTCTGCCCTAGGACCTAGAGCATTGTTTCCTGACATCTGCAGGATTTCCGCTATGGTTTCTACAGAAAAGTGTGATAAATCTTCTCATTGAACATCACCGAATGTTGATGCAAGTAATAACCATTTTGTAGTAGAGAGAAATTCAAAACCCTCAAAAATCTTGATAGGCAACTGTGTTTTTTATCACTCATATTAAAATTATATGCATCCTCATTTAAAATTGCATAACATTTTTTTACCCAATGAAGTATTGGTAAGTATCCCTGTTTCTCATATTCTCGGGGTTTCTCATATTCTCGTTTTTTACATTAAAGGTGTCAAATTGGCAACTCTTTGTTATCATTTACAGAGATATAATACAAAACTGGCACAAAAAAAGTTTCAAATGATTTGACTGAAAATTAATGAAAATATTGGCTTTTTACTGAAATTGCTGAAATTTCCTTATTTTTTTGTGGTGGGGTTAGCAAAAGGGCCCATATTGTTTTATTCTGCTGACTATCATTATTATTTTTGTGTTATTTGTAACATATTATGCCAAGCTATGCACCTTGGCATTTATAAGTTTTTTTTTTATTCTACAATGTGGCAATGCCAGAGACTCAAACATAAATCCCTGAGAATACGAGAAACTTTCTTCTCATTTCTGAGTATGAGGGTGACCTCAGATGCTATAGCAAAATTTATATAAGGAGAAAAATCTTGCAATTTATGATGACACTAACTGAAAGATGAGTATTTTTTCTATCAAATATCATGTTTACAATGTTGCTAAAATGTGAACTGTTTTATAGGTAACAAATTTACATGCTTAGCCCCCTGAGAATATGAGAAAACAGGATAGAACATTCTTCCATCACTACAAGATTTCGTTTAAATATAAAATATTTACTCAAATCTTTCATTAACAAGAGCTGTCACATGACAGCACGCTCGACTATTTGAAAGGTTGTTGGTAAAATGGGTTTTTTGTCAAAGAACAGGAGTATTGTGTAATTGTCTGTAAGAATTAAGGTCAAAGATATGAAACTTGTTCAAAGACCTTTGTAAATGTACATTACATTCAAAGCCTTACTCTGGATTCTGTAAGCCAAGTGGAGGGAGGAGGGGATAATTTCAAAGAAATACATAACTTTGTAAATTTGATCATGACTAACTTTGTAACTTTCAAAATTGAAATGTATAGAATTAAAAAAGCATGACCGCTGCATGCTGCATAATTATTCTATGATATTTCAAAAGAAAGCCATTTTGAGTATTTCCATGTTAGTCTGGTAAAAACTGTGACAAAATTCTAAGTTAAAAGGGGCATAAATGTCAAAAATCAAAAACATTGGTGAAGATGTTGACAGTAAACATACATTTTAAGTCCATAAAAAAAATCAAAGTTAAAAAGAGGCATAAATCTGTCAAAAATCAAAACAGAGTTATGGGGATTGTTTCCTCAGATGTAGATGTTGATGGTAGACACATACTTTGAGTTTCAAGTCAATACCTTTGATAGTATTCAAAACATTTGACTTTATAAAATCTTTTACCAAATATTCTAAGTTAAAAAGGGGCATAAATCTGTCAAAAATTAAAACAGAGTTATGGGGATTGTTTCCTCAGGTGTAGATGTTGATGGTAGACACATACTTTGAGTTTCAAGTCAATACCTTTGATAGTATTCAAGATATTTGAATTTATAAACATCTTTAACAAAAAAATCTACGTTAAAAAGGGGCATAAATCTGTCAAATATCAAAACAGAGTTATGGAGATTGTTTCCTCAGGTGAAGATGCTGATGGTAAAGATACATTTTGAGTTTCAAGTCAATACCTTTCATAATTTGCAAGATATTTGAATTTATAAAAAAACTTTAACAAAAAATTCTAAGTTAAAAAGGGGCATAAATCTGTCAAAAATCAAAACAGAGTTATGGGGATTGTTTCCTCAGGTGTAGATGTTGATGGTAAACATACAGTTTGAGTTTCAAGTCAACACCTTTGATAGTATTCAGGATATTTGACTTTATAAAAAACTTTAACCAAAAATTCTAAGTTAAAAAGGGGCACAAATCTGTCAAAAATCAAAACAGAGTTATGAGGATTGTTTCCTCAGGTGTAGATGTTGATGGTAAAGATATATTTTGAGTTTCAAGCCAATACCTTTGATAATATGCAAGATATTTGAATTTATAAAAAACTTTAACCAAAAATTCTAAGTTAAAAAGGGGCATAAATCTGTCAAAAATCAAAACAGAGTTATGGGGATTGTTTCCTCAGGTGTAGATGTTGATGGTAAAGATATATTTTGAGTTTCAAGTTAATACCTTCGATAGTATTCAAGATATTTGACTTTATTAAAAACTTTAACCAACGCAGACGCCGACGCCGGGGCGAGTGCAATAGTCTCCTTATTCTTCGAATAGTCAAGCTAAAAATGAATTTTTGCAAGTGAAATATAAACATCACCTTGTAAGTAATTAATGATTAATTAATTTCATTAAATGTGAGCAGACAGACGTACTTGCAAAATTTTCACTCAAGCAGAATTCTCTTATAGTAAATATATGTGTTCTCTCATAGTAAACCTTTGTGAAATGTATCTTTTGCAAGATTTCAAAATTAGCGAAGTGGGAAATTCGTGAAAATAGCGAAAATTACCCAATTTAAAGTATGTGGTGAAACACAAAATACTTCCTACCTCTAGGTGTGTAGAAAGCCTGTGCCTGGTGTTTAGTTGTGTCAGGTTTCATGTTTTTGAGATTATGGTTGACCTTCTTATAGTGATTAAAAACCGCAACTGACAGGATCATCTTGGCTAAATCCTGTCCGACCACGTGACTGTCCAAATACTTCTTTATCTACAATGAATCACACACATTAGTCCTTACCCTCCTAAATTTCTTAAATGGACTTGTCCATCTTTCTATCTGGACAGTACCATTTGTTGTTAAAAGGGGTGTTCAACGAAAATATACTGACTAAATAACGAACAGAGCTGATCATGATCTACACTGGTCACAAAGGAAGCATCAATGGCCACTAGCAGGGTACAGGTTAAAGTGACATTATGCGCATCTTACTGCACATAGTGTATTTTTGGTGACAGTTTTATAAAAGCAATTTTTGGTTGCTGTTCATTTAAATGTGTTAAATTAATGATTATGCCGCATTAGTATTTGAAGTTGGTGCTTTAGATATAAAAAAATCGGACTGATAAAATGATATAGTTGATTGTGTCTTGGTAGAGATTTCGGCAGTGGAAGGGAAGCAACTCCTGCATGCAGTTGTTCTTTTCTTAAATTGACTCTCCCAGTCAAATAAGAAAATCAATATTTGGAAAGTTATTATTTCATACTGGTAGCTGGAAGAGTTTGGTGTATTGGGTTAAAAGCTATTATTTCCTCTATGCTTTTGTACACACACCATATTCAGCTGGATTTTTACTTGAAAAAAATGCGCATAATGTCACTTTAATGTATTAGCATAATAATATGACCCTAATCAAAAGAAGGACTTTGATCGGCACCTATTTATTTGTATTCTGGTATTTTTCCTGTGGTAATATTCACTAAAATGTCTTTTTGATCACACAATCATTTATAAATAAGGTTAGTTTGATCTGTTCTAAGAACTCCACTGTACAAACATCATGACAGAGTTAAAACTTTATATGGCAATTTAGCTCCCTTATGTTGAGTTACATTTTGTATACGGACATGTAAAAATAAATATATCCTAACATGTTTCTAGCTTTTTTTTTGTTTTATTTAATATTCAGGTTTATGTCCTCACTGTACAAAACTAAATGAAGCCAAAACAAAACAGAAGTTCACTGTAACTGAGACTGTTTGATCATCATCAACAAAGCAACATACATTGAAACTTGCTTGAGAGACCACGTAGATTAAGGGACCATGTGTATTAAGAGACCAGTATTATTGAAACAGAACTTGCTAATTTAAGAAGACATTATGTCGCATTACGAGATTGTTTTATTACGTGACCACTTTTTCAGCTTCCCCAAAGGCAGTCTCTTAATACAAGTTTTACTGTAGTTTTCACTGTCACTTCCTTGAATGGTGAAAGATAATAAATACCTGTTTAGGTGTGGGTACTTTGTTTTCCTTTGGTTTTTCTGCTTTACCATCCCTCATATTAAACATAGAATCTGATACAATGATGAAATGGTGACAGTTGCTGCACTTTATAAATCTTGGCTGTCCTGAAAGAAGTATTTATTCATCAAATGCAGACTTAAAAATTCACTGTTTAAATCTACTGTATGTCCTGTTCTGATAGAAATAAAAATATTTACAACTACATGTAGTCAAAAGTGAAAAAAAAAAACATCAGGCACTTTACTTATCTACTTACTAACAATTTTCATCAATAGTTTGTATAAACAGAAAAATGGTAAAAATCAAGACACAACTCTTTGTTTTTATTGTTTATAGTTCCGGCTGAACCTAGGATTTCTCCTCAGGTGAATTTGCCAAGACTCCTTACAGGTGCAGGTCGAAGAGCCAGATGCAGATACAAGGCAATCCTGGTACCAGACCCTACCTCTTTATGAATGGACCCCTTGGCTCTTCTACGTGCTCGGTGTTCCACCTCTGGGTTTCTTACCAGTTCATCTCTAGATGAGTGGGAAACGCTGAAAAGTGCTTCTGAAATTTCCAGTACCCTGGGCATAACACCCAAGTAACAGCATCATTGCAAATTCCTGAAACCTATTTTCATGGAATTTTGTTAACTGTTTCATTTCCTGCTCTTTAAAAAGTCATCATCACAAAGCATACCTGTAAAGAAACATATTCAAATACAACACAATTTAACAAAAGAAATTCCCAAACTTGCCATTGTGCATGACTCTTACAGATTTGTATTATATTACAGCACAAAAGTGTCCTTATGATCTTACCTTCAAAAGTTTCTACGTGTGTAAGCGGGGCCCCACACTTTGGGCAGTCCAGAACGACTCCATCTCCACTGTTTCCTCCACTTCCTGAACCTGCTGATATCCCATCACCCCCACCTTTACCTGAATAAACAAGAACTAATGATACTATACTTGTTTTTTGATAAAAAGAAACAGACATCTACCCAAAACATTGGAATCAGAGGAGTAAGTAAGTATATCTTTATGAGGAAATAAATCAAGATTTTCTATTAACAGGCCCTTATGATCTTGATTTTTGATTTTGCATCCTCATATAATATAGACTAGAAATATAACTCTAGTATTGCCTGGGCAATTTAACCAAAAAGTGTACAGTCGCATTTCCTTGGAGTTGGAGTACTGATACGCAGTAATTAGCCACGAAGGCTGGAGGCGCATCAGTACAACAAATTATTGTTCATTAGACAATAACAACACTGAAAAGGATGTAATTTCAATTCTAACATGACCAGATATTACAAAAGGTGAATAAATGCAAAGCTTTATTTCCTACATGAACGCTCATTTAACGTTATGCCGCGCAATATGACGTCATGTTTACAGCATATCAGTTCCCACATTGTTTATGGTTTAATATAACATAATTTTTCTAATCTTTGTATAATGTATAGAGACAAAATCGTGATTCATATTAGAATACAATATTCCCATCCACTGCTTTACATACTGCTCAGATTAATGTGGCAGACAAATTTTTAAAATTCACAGTGATCCTTCAAAAAAAGTATGTATACCACAATAACACAGGGTTTGGTCCACTATAAAACAATCTAAAGGCCTAGGGCTTGCTTATGTCGAAGCAATAGACAAATTGATTGTGAAATTTGTTATAGAAAGATATGAGATGGCAGCACAGTACCTGAGGATATCCGATCTCCTGACCCACTGGAATCATCTGGTGGTCCCTGACCTATTGATACACACACTTGTGTACCGGTATGTAGACGTGCACAATTTTGACTTCGTTCACAAATGCTAAGTCTTCCCACAGCTTGAAAGTATATAATGATTTAGTGCAATAATATGTTAGTTCTTGGAGAAATGCCAAACCAAATGACCTACAGAAATCATTTACAAATGTAATACCTCAAACTATTGTCAAACTTAACATACATGTAATCATACATGTAAAAAAACTTTAAAGCAATTAATATACTAAAATGTGTTTGTTACATCCATAAAGAACTAAATGATATATTTGGAAATGAGTGTTTACACCTTCAACCCCTTTTTTGGGTTGTTCCTAGTGTCTACTAAATTATATATTCCTTTTCAAACAGCTACCCTACAGAACAGATGACAAATAAAATGTCTAATCAAGATTTAGTTATCAATCTTTATAGGATCACAATTTTGTAAAACACCCCTATTAAAAGAAATAAACTTGTCCAAATTCGAAGATAGAAGATTCCATTGTAAAAATCTAGGTAGAAATGGATAAAAGTATTCTATTAATATGAAGAAAACCAATAGAACACACTTACATCCTCTATGTGAATGCAATCTCTTCAGTGTTGACAAGAATCTCACTGGAATAGTTCTTACTGCATGCGACATATTTCACAGCTTCTCTGAAATCCAGAATTACAATAATGTAATGGTATACCATCTCTGAAACCATAATCAGCTCTCAACTTCAATAATAATAGTTTGTGACGGGACAACTGCCATTCATGCTTTAACTTTGTTGATATGCACTGGGTTGTTGTAGGAGTTTAACGCCTGATCAACAGTATTTTTGATCATTTAAACAGGTGGGCAGTTTACCTTTGTTCTTCGGAAGAATCAGCACTAAACTCAGTGTCTCATACCCTCCATAATAAACTGCCAACTTTCTCACATAAGAGACACAGTCGGTAGCAACGCTCAAACCCATGTTCCTCAATCTATGAGAAGTTACAGTGATTTCAATTCAGCGACTCTAACCACTCGATCACGAATGTGGACTGGCCTGGGTTCGGAATTGCTTGGACAAAATGATGATTGCACATAATCTCAAAGATATTTTTTAATTGTTCAACATTTTCTTAGCTACACATCAAAGTTCAGCTTGTCTCAGAAAAAACTTGGAATTCCCAATTGTTCTTATGTTACAAAATGTATATAAAAGACAAGAAAAAGACATGAATTAGGAGAAGCGGTACCTTAACAAACACTGTTAGGAAAACACTGCTTTTACCTGACACTATTTTCTACACTGTTCTATAATTTAATATGGACATATTCATGTTCTGTTTCTAATCTCGCTGACCGTAATGGTCATGAGTGACAGAATTTGTATAGAGTCTACCCATAAATACAGAAGACAACTTGCCCAATTTACATTGACAATCTTCACAAACACTAGGAATTAATGAAAACTGGTCATGTCGTATCCATTGAATTTGTCTAGCCAGGATTTAAACTGTTAAAAGTTGGCGCATAGCCTAGGGTAGAACACCGGCACATGGCACAGAGTACATACAGGCAATGATCACGACACGCTCAATGACCGACACCGCATCTGCTACGACACCTGCTCCCAGTGCAAGAATAGAAATAGTCCAGTGACCATCAATAACTACTGCAGGCACAAGTGAAGAGTGGTCCTACTTTAAGACAAGATGGTCGGACTATGCCAATGCTACAAAAATTGATGGCCGTGATAAGATCATCCAATTACTGGAATGTTGCGATGAACCTCTGCTCAAAGATCTGACCAGGTCAGCAGGTGGCAGCCTCACTAACAATACCGAAGTGCTAGCTGTCTTTCATTAACTGGCTGTACATGTGGAAAGCACAATGGACGCCTAAGTGTATCGTAATTTAAACAACATCAACATCGCGAAGAAACCCTTCGCAGCTTCAGGGCATCCCTTCGGCAACAAGCTAGTGTTTGCAAAGTTGGTTTGGGTATCAAACCCTATTGGCGCAATAAAAACAATGTTTTTCATGTTATATAACTAAGTTTCTAGCCTTCATCTGTGCATCATCACTGATCATGATCATGGTTTTCAATTTCTAAACATGGCAACAATATGACGGTATTTACAGTGCACGTATATATCATAAGCGTTGGTGTCTTTAGCTGTCATGCATGCATCAAATTCACCATTGCAATATCATGCTATATCTTCTACTGCCAGCCAAATGTTTACCTGTAAGAGCTGGTATTTCTTTCACAACAAATTTGGCCTAGTTATGAAAGGTCAGGAAGTGACATAATTTATGGCTAAAATTGCTATAAAAATCGAAATGGTTAACTTATAGCGAAAGGGAACGAATTGGGGATACAACCGGGTGCCTGCTAAACGACGGTCAAGAAACGCCGGTATCCGCCGGTATCGCAAATCCCGGTATCCGAAATACTTGAATGATTGTTGCAAGTTGTTGAAGAAAGAGGCGTTGATCGAGAAAGAAACTGCTAGTTGTGTACTTATGTAAAGTAAATACAAATTATGCATTTATATATTTAATAACTGCAACCTGCAAATACCAAAATAGTGGCAGAACTGCATATGAAGACCTATATTTATTTGACCATTTCAGTAATAAAGTTAGCACAAGAGTAAGATTATTCAAGTAAGCTTGAGTTAATAAGGCTATTTAGGTATTTATGTTCACAACAAATACTTACAGATTTTATAATATTTACTAAAATCACATACGAGTCATAATTTGAATATTTCCATTCACGATAATATGATGCTTTCATGCCTAATGGCGTTGCATACAGATCTCTTTTTCATATATATTTTACAATCGTAAATTATAATTAAAATAATTCATAAAAAGTGTGTGATATACTTCATGCGCTGACTATGTTCAGATATGGTAAGTGCGTTACAAGTTAACTACACGTGCATTTAAATATTTACTAGATTTGATTTTTTTCAATTAATAGTAAATTATGCTGTGTACATATATAAGAAAATGACTCATATCAACTCTTGACTGTTTTAGTTTTAAGAGTGAATTAGTGAATAATGATTTCTTTTATTTTTATGCACTCTATGCAACTTCTTAATTTCACATACATTGTAGTTATGAACATATCTATCTTCATTTTTACTTTCTCATAGTAATTAATCCGTGTTAAAAAAGTGACAATATACATGGTGACACTTTGGGGCCCCTATAATCCTTTAATTGGGTTGTTTATTCAGTATCGGTAGCTGTGAAAAAGACGGCAATTAGAGTAAAATATGCTTTTATAATAAATCTTTTGTCCCGCTTGAAAAATATCAAATGAATGCATCACATACATGTAAACATATTTGCAGTTACTTGCTGTGGTGGGTTATAAAATATTTTTAATTTTTATCTCTGATGCTTCCACTCCTACTAACTGCAGGGTGTAGTTCTTATGTTGTTAGGTCGGCCCATAAAAGCATCCATTCGTTCGTTCGTTCGTTCGTTCGTTCATTCATTCAACTTTTAACAGAAATACCTCTTGCTTCTTGGTCATTGTTTAGTATGTCTTTGACAAGACTTAATTGTACAACATGTCCCATAATTGTATTTATTTGTTTCGTTCATTTTATCTATTCAGTTCTATGTTTCTTAGAGTATAACATCACTAAGTTTATAAAATTTTAGGTGACTTTAATTACAGTAATATTCATGTTTACTATTTATTCATTACATATAATTTATTTGACTTACACTTTGGAAATCTAGACATGCATACTTATTATTTGAAATATGGACAATTAGGGCAAAATATATTATGCAGTCACGTATTGAAGCACAATAAATGATTTCAAGTACATGTAAGTGTGAATTGCACTGATGTGGTTTCATAAAAAGACGGCCGAGTTTAGTCCTTTTAACCAACCATAGCATCTTAATTTAATCTTAATTTGTACATTACGGCCTCATATTTAATTATTTTAAGTTACACTACATCAAATTTACTGTTTGTTTGTATTGTTTGTAATTGTGCTTATTAGGTCCACCATCCTCGTTCGAGGTATAGTCGGTACGACCCGAGATCAAATTTACTAAAACTGCTTATACTTTATAAGTGTTAAACATACGACACTCTCAATGAGGATTAACAGTCTGTTGAATGTGTGAAAAATCAATAATAGGCGATACCGGCGGATACCGGTACCGGAGGATACCGGTACCGTCGTTTAGTAGGCACCATACAACCGTAGTAAAGATAAATGCTAGTCAAGTCAAGTAATATCTATTTATAAGATCGGGTTGAGAAAAACATTGTTTAATACTACAAAGCTACTAAAAATCCATTGAAATAATAAGTAGCCAAAAAGTGTTTTATCTCCAAGCACTTTCAGACAAACTGAAATTATGTAGTGAATGCTCTGGATGTACGAGAATGTCACCAAGTTGCACTGGTTATTATAGGCATGCAGTGGCTAGGTAGCGGCTATTGAACTTATATGAAAAGTCTTTTTGTCAAGGTAGCCGGTTACCTAGCCTTTTCGGTCTTAAAGGAGAGATCGTGTTTGCAAACAAAACTCTGTATTACGCAATATTTTCTTCTGATAAGGGCAGCGGTCGGTAGACCGTGTTTTGGTATTGCTTGGGTGTTTTTTTAACGGCCGTGACTTTTTAAAAAATAAAGGATGTTTTAAAATGTTCTATATCGCTCGAAAGCTAATAAAATGTACACTATAATCATTATTTTCAATTTTTGTTAAGATTCAAAATGAAAAATTTGCAAGCGCTTAACTTACACTGTTTTCGTAAATGGTTATATAGCAGCAACAAGCCGTTATGAAAAATCAAATGTCATTTAAAACGGTATTTTTTTCAAAAAAGATATTTCAATGTGAAAATATGAGTATCGAGAGAATTTCACAACTTTTTGAATTTTAAAAATCCTTCAGATAGCAAAAAAGTTATAAAAATTCAAAAAATCCTTTCCGAAACACAAGCATTGTAAACACAGCTGTTATTGCCAATCAGCAATCTTATCAAAATTGCCGTGTGACGTCTAGGCGATCTATCCTATTATATTATTCTTAACTAAGTATTTTTACTGCTCAATGATCAATATGATTACGCGGCTTTAGTTTAGTTTATACTCATTTATTTTAGCTCGATTGTGAAGAAAGCTTTGAGCTTATCGAGTCATTTTCGAGTCCCCTTCCTGGAAAAATCAGTACTGGTGTCATTTGAGGAGGTACGGTCGTGACCTTGGTGGGGCTCGAACCCGCAACCTCCGGGATGAGCGGCAGAAACCTAAACCGCTACACCACCGCTCCCCTTAAGATTACGCGGCTTTCCAATAACATACATGTATCACGCAAAAAGACTTACATCATCGCGACCGAGACGAAGTGATGTGCGACATGACGCGCTGGCATGTAAGGTGTGAAAAATATCGACGAAAAACGTAAA
This sequence comes from Saxidomus purpurata, assembly GCA_022818135.1. NCBI lineage: Eukaryota > Metazoa > Mollusca > Bivalvia > Venerida > Veneridae > Saxidomus > Saxidomus purpurata. The sequence continues at coordinate 11,841,835 of JAFMSR010000018.1, forward strand.
CGCGGCTTTCTAGTGAATCATGCAGGCGTCTTACATCATCGCGACCGGCTCGCCGGGACAAAAAGAATGATGTGACTTAATTAAAATAAACTCCTGCCCGTCATGCAAGAACTTTCAACTTTTCCATATGGTATCAGGACTCAAACCCATGTACCTTAGTTCAATGCAGGAGTTAAAAGAAGGAAAGGCGTTGCAACTGGTCATTACCAAGTAGGAAAAAGTATTACTTAGTGATGGTATGAATAGTATACGAGATTAATAATCCTGTAATAAAAACATCACCCTTCAGACAGGTATTAATTTGTCTTAATACTGAAGTGGTCGTTCCATAAATACCACAGAAATACTTAATGTCTCCCTGTATTTGATCGATGAATAAAATATAGTCAGGAGTGTGGACGAGTAGTAGTACATCAGTGTAACCATAAAACGCGAAATACAATTGTATGCCCTTGTATTCATACGTTACGTTGTTAAGTCATTTACGGCACGTTGCTTGGAAAAATGTGCTGTATTTTATCGTAAAATAAAATACAAGCTTTTCCCTATAGTTTTTATATACGAGAAAGATCGAAAAAGAGTTTATGAAGACCATAAATAACTTTAAAGTAACATTATGCTCATCTTACTGCATATAGTATATTTTTGGTGACAGTTGTATAAAAGTAATTTTCGGTTGCTGTGCATTTAAATGTGTTAAACTAATGATAATGCCGCATTAATATTTGAAGTTGGTGCTTTAGAAATTAAAAAAATGGACTAATGAAATAATAATTCCTTCCTTGGCAGTGATCTCCCTTGTGTTATTTGTGTTGTTCAGCAGTGGGAGGGAAGCAACTCCTGCATGCATTTATTTCTTAAATTGACTCTCCCAGTCAAAATAGGAAAAGTAATATTTGGAAAGTTATTATTTCGTACTGGTAGCAGGAAAAGTTTGTTGCATTGGGTTAAAAGTTATAATTTCCTCTATCCTTTCCACACACACATATTTCAGCTGGAATTTTACTTTTTAAAAATGTGCATAATGTCACTTTAATAAAAAGAGTATATGCAACTTATAGTTCAAATGAAAAAAAAAAGTGAATATTGTATTACAAATCAAGTACTAGATGCCCACGTGCAACATGTCGAGCCCGCCATATGTCAAAAGGGCTAACTCCTTACCAAGTAGAGATGGGTCAAAATACACCAAAATATTGGATGTAACATGCATGTTGTACCACAGAAAATTGGTCTCGATTTTTCTCTACGGCCAGTAATAAAAAAGTTACAATATAAGCTATTTAAAGTAACAACAAAGGGAAGTAATTCTAAAAACAAGGATAGCCCATGGTGGTGAACATTTGTACAAGGTAACATCAAAATCCCTCCATGCAAGAAGAAGAAATGCTCCAGACAAAGATATTCTTGACTTTGAACTTTAACCTCTAAGTGTGACCTTGACCTTAGACCTAGGGACCTGGTTCTTGCGCATGACACTCCGTCTTATGATGGTGAACATTTGTTCCAAGTTAAATTAAAATCCCTCCATGCATGAAAAAGATATGCTCCGGACAAAAACATTCTTGAATTTAACCTTTAATCTCCAAGTGTGACCTTGACCTTAGACCTAGGGACCTGGTTCTTGTGCATGACACTCCGTCTCATGATGGTGAACATTTGTGCCAAGTAACATCAAAATCCCTCCATGCATGAAAAAGATATGGTCCAGACAAAATCGGACGGACGGACGCACGCACGCACGCACGCACGGACGCACGGAGGCACGCACATACACCGACCCGCCAAAAGTGACAACTATATCGAGCTCACCGCAGGCGGGCTCGACAAAAACGATCGAAAAACAAATACTGCAGACCGAAAACTTTCTGAATTAGCACTCCAGGTTTTTAATGGATGTGTCACGGGAACTTATCAAAACAGTCAAAAAAATTTCACTACATACAAATTGCTTCATTTATTAAATACTTAAGTTATAAATCGTACACTATCTTTTGAAAAAAGAGATTGTTTTCTATAAACATAAACTGTTTTTCGGTCCTTTTTGGTCTTTTTCATCATTTTATTCATACCCATATACACCAACTCTATGGTGAACACTCCTTGGTCATTGGTTAGGATCGAACCCGGGACCCTCAAATCCTATGGCGAACTAGCTATCACTGCACCAAGGCGGTTTCACTGCACCCAGGCGGCTCCACTGAAATAACAACTTTATTTGATTTGATTTGATTTGAAGCGGATTTTATCAAGAACCGTCCAAAAACTACATGTGTACCTTTTTTTTGGATTAGTCCCCGGTATGTCTCTCGTCGTGCCTAGTAAAATAAATTTTGATGCCGAAAAAGGAGTAATTTATTTGACTGCAATTTCAAGTCAGTATCAGCTAGCTGTCCTTGTGAGATATCCAATGAGCATTCGACAGCCTGTACTCTGGTAGTATTGGTTAACTCGGCCTCGACCACGGCCGCAGCATATACAAGGCCTACTGGTATCTCTCCGATTGAATGCTAGAATGTGCGAACGCCTCACTACGTGTACTTAAGGCACCGGATACCATTTTGCGCATCCTAGCACAGTGCCGGACGTGAGTCCAACAAGAGGTCCGAAAAAAACAAACCCCTTTCTATGGTGAACCCTCATCCGGCACTGTTTGAGAGACAGTCAGTATCCAGTCTGAATCAAAGTTCACAGCAAAAGCTAGTCGCATGTGCCTATCAGCCCAGCCCATCAGCCCAGCCTCGAGTGGCCCCATCACACAGCAGGTGCTCCAGTAGGCATCTCACGACAGACGTCCGCTGTCCAACAGTGACTGAAAATGCTTCTTAAGAGACTCCGCATGCACGTCTCCCACATGCTGAGAACCCTTCGCATTCACTGCCGAGAGACCGGGTGAGTAAGCACCTAATACTCACCAGGTCGACCGAAAACACTACTAGGCGTAATTAAGCTCCACCCCAGACGCGGGCCGGCCAACTAACACTGTGTTACCTAGCACACCACCCATCCCAGAGCTCCCTAGATTGGGCGGGCCAACCTCAGTTAGCACACCACCCATACCAGGTTTCCTGCTGCGTGTTGCGACCCCAAGAACTAGAGCTGACCCACATATGATGCGACTCTGTAGCCTAATCAGGAGAATATGGGTACCGGCCCCTGCCCTCAGGCTTTCCAGAGCACATGATGTCAGTCGCTCATCTTCCTTCTCCCAAAAAGTAGGTCACCCACGCGGCCAATTCCGACTTAGATGTGCGTGACCTAGTCCGAAACGTGGCAAGTAAGGATACCTCCCCCAGTACAGACACTGTAAGGTCTTCTGTCTTCTGTAGAAGGAACCGTCTGCCGCCATCGTGCTGTTGTGTGTGTAGAAACCCCTGCCACCCTTCTGCTTCTGCCTTTATACGTCAACAATCAACATATTGATTATTCTGACGTTTTGGAGGTATGCGCAGAGAAAAGAAAGAATAACAGTTAAAAGCTACAACTATATACAGTGGATAGTTAAAATCGAAAATTTCTTACATAGATCAAGGGCAAAGTGTTTGGAAACCTGAAGCTTGAAAGTATTCAGGGTCCCCACTGACACTATGACACTACATCTGGTGGACGTAGGTCCCACTCCCTGATGATTTTTGGGAAGTATGATTCTTTGCGATAGTCTGTATTGCAGCGTGAAATTTGATAGGAGTGTTCATGCATTCCTCTTGTAAATCGTTTAGGTGGAATAAGACGATCATGCTTGACTACAGCTACTTGATTGTTGACGATCTTGTACATCATCCCTAACCTAGCCTCACGCTTACGATCTTGAAGGGTTTTCCATTCAAGATGGGATAGCATATCTGTGACACTAGATCGATTCCTATGTCTGTGTAAATGGAATCTGGCTGCCCTTCTTTGAACTTTCTCAAGCCTGTCTATATCATGTAAGAGAAAGGGTTCCCATACAGTTACTGCGTATTCCATGTTTGATCTTACTAAACTGTTATATGCCTGTTCTTTTATCTTTGATGAAGAGATGTTTAAATTACGTTTCAGAAAACCTAGAGTTCCATTAGCTTTAGCACAGATTTTGGCGATGTGTTCAGTCCAAATGAGATCAGATGTTATATAAACTCCTAGATATTTAACCACTTTCACTGACTCTAAGATGTGTCCATGAAGCTTATAGTTGTATTTTATGGGATGGTGTTTACGTGTGACTGATATAACGCTGCATTTTTCAGGATAAAAAGACATTTTCCAACGATTTTCCCAGATAGCGAGATTGTCGAGATCGTTCTGTAATGACTGAGCATCTGTATTAGAAATGATTCTAAGATATACAATTGTATCATCCGCAAATAATCTCATTTTCGATGTTATTCCCTTAGGCATATCGTTTATATAGAATAGAAACAAACTTGGCCCTAGGACCGAGCCCTGGCGGACGCCGGATTCAACACTTATACTGTCTGATGTAATTCCTTCAACAACCACTGACTGTGACCTGTCACTTAAGAAGCTTTGGATCCAACGATTAATATTTCCATCAATGCCATATTGTTCGAGTTTCTTTGTTAATAAACTGTGGCTAACTTTATCAAAGGTCTTCGAAAAATCCATAACAAGAACGTCTGTTTGGTTACCGGAATCCATATTTGCTGTAACGTCCTCTATAAATTCAAGTAGTTGAGTCTCGCATGACCGCCCCCGTCTGAAACCATGTTGTAATGGATACAAGATGTTATGATTGTCCGCATGTCCCATAATATGACTTGTGACACAGTGCTCAAGGATCTTGCAGCAAATGCAGGTTAACGAAACATGTCTATAATTCTCTGCTTTATATCTCTGTTCTTTCTTAAATATTCGCGTCACATGGGCTTTTTTCCAGTCGGCGGGAATGACTCCAGTATTAAGTGATTGATTGAATATTATCATTAAGGTTGGGGCAATTTCACTCGCAAGTTCCTTCAATACCTTTGGTTTTATATTGTCTGGGCCTGGTGCCTTGAATTCGTTCAAATCTAAGAGTTTTTCTATTCCCTTTACTGTAATTACAAGTTTCTCAATTTTAGGATATGATTCATTCATGTTGCATCTTGATTTGAATTCCTCGTCAGAAATATTCTCTTGCTCTGAAAATGCTGATTTGAATTGCGAGTTCAGAATAGTAGCTTTGTCTAGTGGGTCTGAATGTAAAACCCCATTACTTCTCAGGGGAGACACACCACCACTGTTAGATTTTTTATGTTTGATATATGTCCAGTTTCTTTCCCGCGTGTGCATTATCATCTTCCTGCGGAGTTACAATGTTCTCGATATACTCCCAGTTCTCCTGAACTTCCTTTGAACAAGTCTCTTGAGTTCCTTGTACTCCTTTTTGAGTGTTGAATCTGCGCTTTTTTTCATTTCTTTGTAATATCTGTCTCTTTTTCTAATTAACTTTCTTAATTCATAATTAATCTAGGATAGATCTTAATTCTTTTTGCTTTGCAGTTTTTTGTGGAATATGTTTATTAACACGTACAGTCTTCAAGTTTTCGTTTAAATAAGTTCCAAAGATCTTGCACACTCCCACCAGATTGTTTCAGTTCGCTAATTTCAGTATGAACTTGCTTCTTCTCCGCACGCATTGAATCCCAATTGGCTTTACGGTACAGTGGGATTTTTCTTGGAATTTGCGTTGACTTTTTTGGTGCAACATTCACTTCGGTGTATACAATGTCGTGATCCGAGATGCCAGGAATAACATTTGTTCTTGGAAAACTAGACGGGTAATTTGTTACAATCAGATCGAGAATGTTCCCGTCGCGCGTAGGTTCTTCGACTAACTGTGTTAGTCCGTTATTATCAAGAATATCTCCAGATTTGTAAAGGTTCTCAGCACAGGTTGTGTTTGGCTTTAGCAGTTTATTTTTCCAATCCCATCCCGGGAGATTGAAGTCCCCGCCAGCAATTGCAAAGGCGTTTCTTGAGCTACAAGCAGAATTCAAGCTTTTTTTCAAGTTCAATCAAATTTTTTTCATTAGAAGTCTTTGGATTGTTGAATGCAGAGATGTATAGTGTTTTTTGCCCGGCGATTTCAACTTTGGCCCATACAATTTCGCAGTCAGTTTGCAATTCAGGCACTGGTGAACTCAGCAACTCATTTTTATAGCAACTAGCACTCCTCCACCTTTGGTTGGACGAGCTTTCCGATAAATTTTGATGAAGATGGGAAGATCTGATGATCGGTAATAGACGGATCTAGCCAAGTTTCCGTTCCTATAATAATGTCTGGCTTAACACTTTCCACTAAATTCTCAAGACGACATTGTTTTGATTTTATCGACTGGAAATTCACTGTTTCTTTCCCCACGTGCGTTTTATTTCCATTCGGGAAAAAACATGAACAGGTGTCAGGTTCAAGTTTTCAGTAGGGCTCTCAAGTGGTGAATCTGAAAGAATACTAAACTGGTTTGTTGTACTAATAATATGTTCGAAGCACACAGAGCTGTAATTAGGGCAATCACACACGATCAATCAATCAATCAATCATAGGTATTTTTATAGCGCGACACTTTATACAGTTATATTCTGTTGCGCTTCACAAGATCCTATAATGTCAAAGTCATTTCCACAGTTTAAAACTATATACACATTTGACGAAACTGTTTATCTATAAAATTGTTCAAAGAGGTGTGCTTTCAGTCTTTTTTCTGAATGCAATTTCCGATGCAATGCACTTTAAGTCTTTTGGTAGGGCGTTCCACCATTTAGGTCCCATAACAGAAATAGATCTGTCAGCAAGTCTGGTCCTGCGTCTTGGCACAACAAACTGTGTACAAGTGTCATCAGCAGCTGATCTTAGACTGTATTTTCTTCTTACACAATTAAACAAAGTTATGAGATACGTTGGAGCTGTTCCATGTATTACTCGGAAAACAATAAGAATCACTTTAAACATAATCCGTGCCTTGACTGGTAACCAATGTAGAGATTTTCTGAGATCAGCACTAGGTTGGTCATACACATTCATTACTACCCGAGCAGCCTGGTTTTGGAGTCTCTGAAGTCGATCTATTTGATAAACTGGTATTTCTGCAAAAAGTCCATTACAAAAATCGATGTGGGAATTGACTAAACCATGAACTAGTATTTCCGTTGATTTCTGAGACAGATGCTTACGAATGGATTTCAGGTTCTTAGTTGAGAGTAGGCTATTTGACACCTTTTTCCGTATATGCCTGTCAAAACTAAGGTTGGCATCAAAGCAAACACCCAAGTCCCTTACATGGTCAACACATTTGACAAAACAACCACCTACATTCACACCGGGTATATCAACCTTTGCTAACTGTTGTGTAGTACCATATAAAATGATCTCTGTTTTTGCATTGTTCATTTTCAATTTATACTTTGCCATCCAAGAAGAAATATCATCCAAACAAGCAGATAATTGTTCAAGAACATAAGTTTCATTTTCTATGTTTCCAGCTTGAATTTGTAGAGCGACTTTATGATCATCAGCATAACCATGTAACTGAGCCGGGTATTTCTTGACGACTCTATTCAATGCTGCGATATACAAGGTAAAGATTACTGGGCCAGCACAGGAGCCCTGAGGCACACCAAACATCAGGTTTTCTTGTCTTGATGATTCATTGTTTATGATAACTTTCATGGTCCTATCAGTCAAGTATGATTTGATCCACTGTAAAGGAACGTCATCTATGCCAAAGTCATCATGAAGTATATGAAGCGCAATGGGGATGTCGATGGTGTCGAACGCAGCACTGAGGTCAATCATATCGACTATTGTAATTTGTCCATCATCAACAGCTTTCAACAAATCATCATACATTTTTATCAAAGCAGTTTCTACTCCATGGTTTTTACGATATGCCTTTGATACGATGGCAAAAGTTTATTTGTCTCAATATGTTTAGTGATTTGATTCAGGGCAGCTTTTTCCAGTATTTTGGACAAAAATGATAAATTTGACACTGGTCTATAGTTTTTCAGCTCCAGAGCGAGACCTTTTTTTCTTCAACAGGGGGTCTTATCACTGCACTTTTCCAAGTCTGAGGAAAGATGCCAGAAGTAAGTGACCTATTCACAATTTCTGTGACTACAGGCAGAAAGTACTCAATGTTCTCTTTTAACCTGGTAGTTGGGATGAAATCAAGTTCACAAGTTGTAGACTTTGATTCTAAAATCAACTTCTTCACATCTGTACAAGAAAGCATCTCAAACTGATCCAAGCGACTGACACAAGACTGTCTTCCAGCACTATTATTTTGATGTCCAGTATCAACATGTATATTGTCAAGCTGATCTCTTAGATTTTTAATTTTGTCTGTGAAATATTGCAGAAAGTCATTAGCAAGATTTGATCATTGGAATATGAAGGAAGAGGATTTTCTTTTTTCTCTGCCAAGGAGTTTAGAGGTGACGTTATACAGTTTTTTTCACATTTCCTTCTGCATCTTTATCTTTGACTGATAAAAGCCTGATTTTGCAGCTGAAACTTCTCTAGTATAATGATTCTTCACTTTCTTGTACACATTTTCAGTCAAGGTGGATTTGTGTTTCAAATGTATCTTTTCTATACTTCTTTTGAAGTGTTTTAATTTCTTCAAGTAACTTGAATACCAGGGGATATCTGGTCTACAAACAATTTGCCTTTCCTTCATGGGAGCATTCTTGTCAACAATGCTAGTGGTTTTCTCAGTCAAATCTTTCACTAACGTATCTGTGTCATCAGACTGATCAATGACAGACTTAAGTTCTGAGAGGTCTTTTCTCATATCACTAGTGCGTACATTTTTCCAGTTTCTTGAAATCACTGTTTTTCTGATCAGAGGTGGACGGCTTTGTTCTATATGACATGTTGTAAAAGAGTGATCAGAGATAAAATAGTCTGTAACTGGCTTTGAAACATTCAGCCTATCTGCTTTTCTGGTTATTATTAAGTCCAAAACATGACCACTTGTGTGTGTAGGTGTTTTGACATGCTGCTCTAGACCATATGATTGCAGACATTCAGCAAAACGCTTTGCGTAACAATCATCGTCATTGTCCAGATGCAAATTGAAATCTCCCAAGATAACCACTGGTTCAGGCGTAAGTAAGACTCTGTCGAGTAGTTCTGGAAATTCATTCAGAAATGTAGCTTACAGTACGATACAGTACCATACCATTGAGGAATTGTCAAGTTCATTGTAAGTTCGTCACCGGCACACAGGGATTCTGGTAGAGTGGTTGTCATCTCACACCAGAGGTCTTCAGTGCTAGGCTGGTAAACAACAAACGGCCCTTGTCAGAGTCACCTGGCCGATGTACCGAAGTACAAGTGGACCGAAATCCTGTTGTGTGTGTTGACCTAGTTTCCGTCGAGACCCTACGCCTGCTCCGTGACGTGCACACCACGAAAGGTAGAGAGCATGCAACTTAGTAATGCATTTACTGCACAGATGACCATTTTCCTGTGTGACTCATATTTAGTACATTATAACCTCAGTGGTTGAAATTTATAAGTGCGATAAGTATAGGGTTCGAATTTATTTAGAACGAAAAAGTATTTCCGGGAAGTTTGAAACCAACACAAGCCAAAATGAGAACCAAGTTTATCTTTCTTGTTGATACCAATTTAGAAAACAGCACCGATTCACCAACAACATTTGCAAATTCAGTCTGCCTGTCTTGTCTGCGGCTTTTGAGTTATTTAACGGCTTGGTTTGAAAAGTGTTTGATGGGCAAAAAATCAAAACAATCCCACAACTTGAAATGGAGTTACAAGTTTTTTAATAGTAAAGTGCATCATACAAAAATAGAATCACATAAAATATATGACTTTAAGCTGCGATACTTTGAAGAATTTGAAAATGAACTTCAGAGAAGAATTGAAATTGGAAGTAATCGCTTGTCAAATGCAAAGGCCCCATTAAAAATTGTAAGGGCAGCTGATAACATAGCCAAAGCATTCACTGAAATCCTTGCTGACTTCAAGTGGGAGAATCAAGAATTATGGTCACCAGTGAAGGGAAAAAAATTCAGAAAAGATCAACCAGACCAAACAAACTTAGTTTTTCTATTTACTAAATGCCCGAAAACTTTCCAGGAGTTGAAAGAGTTTACCGGAAAGAGGATACCAGATGAAGAGATATTTCTGAGTTCACTATTTCCAAACACATTACTGCAACAGTTTTGCAGGGCTGCAAAATTAACTGTACACTGGATTGATACACAACATTTCACCAATTTGGTAAAGTATTTTACTTGCCATATTTTATAATGAACTCGTGAACCAGCTGGTGTGGTCATTCATGGCTTAAGACTACAGTGATGAATCCTTAAATACAATATAACTATAAAAAAAATATAAGTGCATACAGGCAATAATAATATATAAGAGAAATATAAGGGGAGCGGTGGTGTAGAGGTTAAGGTGTCGGCCGCTCATCCCAGAGGTTGCGGGTTCGAGCCCCACTGGGGTCACGACCGTAATTCCTCATATGACACCAGTACTGGTTTTTCCAGGAAGCGGACTCGAGAGTGACTCGATAAGCTACAAGCTTTCTTCATAATCGAGCTAAAATAAATTAGTATAAACTAAGAGAAATATATCCGTAGAAATCAATGTTGTCTAGTTGAATATAAGAGCCCAAGTGAGCTGCATGAATACAGGAATTCATACATGTACAGTCAAACCTGTGTTAAAGACCACCTCCAAAGAAAGACCAGCAGGGTGATCACAGTGTACTATTCATCTATAGTAGACACACCTGTGAATAAAGACTACCTGCAAACAAAGACCATATTTATAGCTTCCCAACAGTGGTCTTTGTTCGCAGGTTTGACTGTACCTGGGTCCTCTCTCTGACCCAAGGGCAAAATCAACCAGTTTAGGAGAATACACATGTCCCTGGGCTCCATCATTGACCAAAGGGCAAACTTAATCGAACATATTGAAATCACTGGGCCCAATTTCTGGCCCAAAAGCAGAATTAACTAGATTACAGGAATACATTCCCCTGGGTCCCCTCTCTGACCCAAGGGCAAAATAGACCAATCAGGTTAGAAAAGTGAATCTACTCCTAGGCCACATCACTGGCTAAAGGATAATTTATATTATTCACTTGGCTTGAACAGGCCCCCAAACAAATAGGGCCCATCCCTTTCTATTAGTTATAACCAATAACACAGGAGGGTTGATACCAAGTGCTCGAGTATTTACGGTAGGTACCTCTAGAACTGATACAGAGCTTTCTCCATCTTCATAGTCACATTATTTGTCTTTGCTTGAATTTCATGAGGGAAAGTGGAATTTTACCAGATAGTGTTTTAAAGTTAGACTATCATATAGAATATCATTTAGCCAGTTCTCAGGTTGTGATTTGATGTGACTCTTGTCCAGACACATCTTCAAACATTGGTTCACCTGCTTTAATATTGCTATAAGTTATTGTGTATTGTCCTACTTATGATTTCATGTAATGTTTAGAAAAATGTTCTAAAAGGAGGAAAATACATGTCTCTTTCCAGAATGATTCAGAACCATCAGCACATGAAATTGTCAGAAAAGCTGTAGAGAGTACTGGAGGAAGTGTTATATCCTTACATTGTTTTGCCAGACAAGGATGTCCATATTTCACAGACATCCAGTACCTACTACAAGAATCTGCAGAACATGGTAAACCTCAGACAACCTGTCATACTACACAACTGTTGCCGCTAGCAACAGTCATCAGATCTTTGTCTGTTCCACTAAACAGAGTAACAGAAAGAGGAAGTGTTGTATCTACAGAAAGTGCAAGAGTTGCCATACAAATAGGTAAGCAGAATACACAATCTTATACCTTTGAAATATGTGATATATAGAATTTTTGACATAAACATCATCACAGGAAATCATAGAAACTGAGAGAACAAGTTCTATTTTGTAAGCAATCAAGCTCTGAAAGTTAAGCAGTCAAGCTTTAAAACAATTCTCGGCTTCCCACAGCCGGGTACTGATAATTTATTTACACTCAGGAAAGATGATTCCTTGGCTTTCATCTATGCATCTTTAATTTTAAAATGTACAAAAAACGACGGTCTACCATTAGCTTGTAACTGTCAAATTTGATTTATAATAGTTTTATGTTGTTAAAAGCTTTTTGTTCCGTTGGAAATAAAGTTAAACTTGCATATGCGTCAAAGATAAAGACTGAGTTTTCACCTTTTACCGAATGAAGAAATGAACGCGACCAAAGAATCTGATTGGTTAACTGGTCAGTATGACATCACGGCAAAGCAGAGAATTCAGAAATTAGAATGAACTAACAGTCTTAGTTTAGATATAATTATGTCATTTCATAAGTTGTGACTTTATTTTGAAAACAGCTGGACCGAGAGCTAAAACATTTGAAATGTAGCTACAGTAGGTCAAATCAAGTTACTGAAATTAAAATTTGTCCTTCCCTTGGAACCAGTTGTTAAAGTTGTTTGACATAGATTTGTATGGAAAGAATGCATTTTCTTGTCAGGTTGTGAACTCTCCAACTGGTCTTATATTCCATCTGATTTTCATGAAACTTGGTCAGAATGTAGTCACTAGTATTCAGCGTTCTCTTCAGAAGTTTAGCCATGTTGGGTGTAAGCCTACAGCGTTAGACTATATTTCATCAAAATGTTGTTAACACCCTACAGGTCACATTTTCAATATGATTTTTAGCTCGACTATTCGGAGAATATGGAGAGCTATTACAGTCACTTGTGCGTCGGCGTCGGCGTCGGCGTTGCTTCTTTGGTTAAAGTTTTGCCTGCTAAGTACTATCATGCACATATCTCAGTAACCACTTATGATATTGACTTGAAACTTTGTTCATGTCTTTAGGGGTGTCATACAATCAAGGCAGATAACTCTTGAAAAAATTTAGTACAAATTATGGCCCTTGTTTGACTTTTTGAAAATTTGGTTAAAGTTTTGCCTGCTAGGTACTATCATGCTTATATCTCAGTAACCACTTACGATATTGACTTGAAACTTTGTTCATGTCTTTAGGGGTGTCATACAATCAAGGCAGATAACTCTTGAAAAAATTTAGTACAAATTATGGCCCTTGTTTGACTTTTGAAAATTTGGTTAAAGTTTTGCCTGCTAGGTACTATCATGCACATATCTCAGTAACCACTTATAATATTGACTTGAAACTTTGTTCATGTCTTTAGGGGTGTCATACAATCAAGGCAGATAACTCTTGTATAAATTTAGTACAAATTATGGCCCTTGTTTGACTTTTGAATATTTGGTTAAAGTTTTGCCTGCTAGGTACTATCATGCACATATCTCAGTAACCACTTATAATATTGACTTGAAACTTTGTTCATGTCTTTAGGGGTGTCATACAATCAAGGCAGATAACTCTTGTATAAATTTAGTACAAATTATGGCCCTTGTTTGACTTTGAATATTTGGTTAAAGTTTTGCCTGCTAGGAACTATCATGCACATATCTCAGTAACCACTTATGATATTGACTTGAAACTTCGTTAATGTCTCTAGGGGTGTCACACAATCAAGGCAGATAACTCTTGAAAAAATTTAGTACAAATTATGGCCCTTGTTTGACTTTGAAAATTTGGTTAAAGTTTTGCCTGCTAGGTACTATCATGCTTATATCTCAGTAACCACTTACGATATTGACTTGAAACTTTGTTCATGTCTTTAGGGGTGTCATACAATCAAGGCAGATAACTCTTGAAAAAATTTAGTACAAATTATGGCCCTTGTTTGACTTTGAAAATTTGGTTAAAGTTTTGCCTGCTAGGTACTATCATGCACATATCTCAGTAACCACTTATAATATTGACTTGAAACTTTGTTCATGTCTTTAGGGGTGTCATACAATCAAGGCAGATAACTCTTGTATAAATTTAGTACAAATTATGGCCCTTGTTTGACTTTTGAATATTTGGTTAAAGTTTTGCCTGCTAGGTACTATCATGCACATATCTCAGTAACCACTTATAATATTGACTTGAAACTTTGTTCATGTCTTTAGGGGTGTCATACAATCAAGGCAGATAACTCTTGTATAAATTTAGTACAAATTATGGCCCTTGTTTGACTTTTGAATATTTGGTTAAAGTTTTGCCTGCTAGGAACTATCATGCACATATCTCAGTAACCACTTATGATATTGACTTGAAACTTCGTTAATGTCTCTAGGGGTGTCACAAGTCAAGTCAGATAACTCTTGTATAAATTTAGTACTAATTATGGCCCTTGTTTGAATTTGAAAATTTGGTTAAAGTTTTGCCTGCTAGGTACTATCATGTACATACCTCAGTAACCACTTATGATATTGACTTGAAACTTTTTTAATGTCTTTAGGGGTGTCGTACAATCAAGGCAGATAACTCTTGTATAAATTTAGTACTAATTATGGCCCTTGTTTGACTTTGAAAATTTGGTTAAAGTTTTGCCTGCTAGGTACTATAATGCACATATCTCAGTAACCTCTTATGATATTGACTTGAAACTCGTTAATGTGTCTAGGGGTGTCACACAGTCAAGTCAGATAACTCTTGTATAAATTTAGTACTAATTATGGCCCTTGTTTGACTTTTGAAAATTTGGTTAAAGTTTTGCCTGCTAGGTACTATCATGCACATACCTCAGTAACCACTTATGATATTGACTTGAAACTTTTTTAATGTCTGAAGAGGTGTCACACAGTCAAGACAGATAACTCTTGTTTAAATTTAGTGGAAATTATGGCCCTTGTTTGACTTTTGAAAATTTGGTAAACTTTTTGCATGCAAGGTACTATCATGCACATATCACAGTAACCACTTATGGTAGTTATATCAAACCTTGCAATAGTGTTCAGGGTAAATTTTTGTATCAAACAATTAATTTACCAAAAATTAAATCTATAGTTATAGATTTTGACTTTTTTTATGATTCAACTTTCCTAGTTTATACTTAATAGTTAGCAGAATTTTGTTTTGCTATTATACTGATAAAAGTTTTGTTTTATTATCAAACACCCACAATAGTCGAGCGTGCTGTCTTACGGACAGCTCTTGTTATGAAACGTGGTCAGAAACATTCTTAAGCAACTAACTTAAATTAAGTTAAAATCAGTCTTATTATACCCCCGAAACGAAGTTTGGGGGGGGGTATATAGGAGTCACCCGGTGGTTGGTCGGTCAGGCGGTCTGTTGCATTTTCCTTGTCCGGAGCATAACTTGAAAACTACTAGTTGGAATTCAATACAACTTCATACAATGGTCAAGCACATTGAGAGGAAGTGCAGTGCACAATAACCATCTTGACTCATTACAGAGTTATTGCCCTTTTTTACTTTTCCTTGTCCGGAGCATAACTTGAAAACTACTGGTAGGAATTCAAAACAACTTCATACAATGATCAAGCACAATAAGAGGAAGTGCAGTGCACAAGAAACATAACTCTATCTATAGTAATTACAGAGTTATTGCCCTTTGTTACTTTTCCTTGTCTGGAGCATAACTTGAAAACTACCGGTTGGAATTCAGTACAACTTCATACAATGGTCAAGTACATTGAGAGGAAGTGCAGTGCACAAGAACCATAACTGTATAGTAATTACAGAGTTATTGCCCTTGGTTAATTTTCCTTGTCCGTAGCATAACTTGAACACTACCGGTTGGAATTCAATACAACTTCATACAATGGTCAAACACTAATGAGAGGAAGTGCAGTGCACAGGAGCCATAACTCTTTTTTGACTCATTAAAGAGTTATTGCCCTTTGTACCTTTTCCTTGTCCGAAGCATTACTTGAACACTACTGGTTGGAATTCAATACAACTTCATAAAATGGTCTAGCACAATGAGAGAAAGTGCAGTGTTCAAGAACCATAACTCTATCTGGAGTATTTACAGAGTAATTGCCCTTTGTTACTTTTCCTTGTCCAGAGCATAACTTGAAAATTACTGGTTGGAAATTCAATACAACTTCATACAATGGTCAAGTACATTGAGAGAAAGTGCAGTGCACAGAAACCATAACTCTTTCTTGACTCATTACAGAGTTATTGCCCTTTGTTAATTTTCCTTGTCCGGAGCATTACTTCAAAACTACCGGTTGAATTTCAATACAACTTCATAAAATGGTCTAGCACAATGAGAGGAAGTGCAGTGTACAAGAACCATAACTCTTTCTTGAGTATTTACAGAGTTATTGCCCTCTGTTAATTTTCCTTGTACAGCGCATAACTTGAAAACTACTTGTTGGAATTCAATACAACTTCATACAATGGTCAAGTACATTGAGAGGAAGTGCAGTGCAAAGGAACCATAACTCTTTCTTGACTCATTACAGAGTTATTGCCCTTTGTTACTTTTCCTTGTCTGGAGCATTACTAGAAAACTACCAATTAGAATTCAATACAACTTCATACAATGGTCCAGCACAATGAGAGGAAGTACAGTGCACAAGAAACATAACTCTATCTTGACTAATTACAAAGTTATTGCCAAGAACAATATCTATGTTTTAGTTTTTTTTTTGCAAGATACTCTGTTACTACGAACTTCCTCAGTTTATAAAGCAGTCTTCCGGGGGTATTAATCACATTTAGTGATAGCTCTAGTTTAGTATAGATATTGGGCCATGTTGTGTGAAAAGCCAAACACCTGATCAGATTAAAGCAGAACTCTGCGTGTAATACATTGTGTGTATGTATGTATATTAGGGCTTTATCGTTGGTACCGGTTTTCCCATATGACCAACGCCCCAGAAGAGGTTAGTTATTTTAGGTTTTGGAGGTTAGTGCAAGATACAGAAAGCGTCCCAATTCCAGAGACACCCCTGGTTCTTATACATGCCAGGTGTATAGCACCCATACATGGGACCTCGGTTTTAGTCTCATCAGAAAGACTGTTAGTTACTTTAGTTGGTCAGCCCCGGGAATCAAACTCTCTACCCCTGAGATTACAAGTCTCGTGCTCTACCGATTGAGCTAACCAGGCAGTGTATAATGTTCTGCAGGTGTCAATTTTAATTAGATTTTCATTAAACTTGATCAGAAGATTCAAGATACATAATTTAATTTACATTGTGTATATATAATAACCTAATACATGTAGTTTGTTGCCTGTTGGTGTCAGGTAGCTGCAGTAACTCTCAGGTGAGCATCCTGACTTTTCTTTACAGGTAACAAGACGCTGGAAGTTTCACTTACTCCACAGAATGTTGAAACTAGGTAAGTTTTAAACATATACCAATTTCTTGCTTTTATCTTAAAATTTAAGGTCAGTTGAAGACATGATTTTGGTTTCAGTTAAAAATCAACTGTAGGTTGTCTACCAAGATTAAAAGCCTGTCCTTTAATTTACACTTCTTGGCCTGTGAGTGTTGTATGGTCAAGTAAAAACCTTAAAACACAGGGAATGCTTGAAAACCTGTAAGACTTAAATTAAATTAGGTTACTTCTCTTATATAAACAGATAAAACGGAAGATAAACTTTATCAAGTTAGGTAGATTTTTAATTCTTAGCTTGAATACTCAAAGAAGAATGGGTGCTGTCCTACTCACCACAACGCCATCATCAGAGTTAGCATCACATCTTGCTAATGTTTTTCATACCAGCCTGTATTTCTTGCACTACACCTTTACAGATACATCTTTGAAACTTGCAGTGCTTGTTTACAATCATGTCCTCTATCTCAGTTGTATCTACTGTATCTGTAGGCAAGAATATATAACTTCATGAAGAATTTTGGCTGAATTATAGCCCTTTATGTCATACTTACTATTATGCCTTTTTTGGCTGTTGTCTTGTTTAGAACACAGAAGAAGCCAAGTAGGGTTGGAAGATGTTGGTTACCTCACCAGTCATGTTTACATGGCTATGCAGTTTTGCAGAAAACATGCTTGGTTTGCAACATTTCTGTTCAGTGCAGTTTCTTGTGTGGGCCAAGTGTGAGAAAAAATACAGGGAAGACCATTTCATCATTCACAGATGGTTGTTTTGAAATGTTACTGTCTCGGCTTGCAGTCAAAAGAAGCATTCTGGTAAGTATATTTGATTTATAGACTTACATTTACAGTCTTTGATCGAGTTAAAAGTGTGGTCTAAAAAGTGAATGTTAGTTTTCTACATATAGTATAATACAGTACTACTAGTGGCAATTGACAATTCAGAAAACAGTAAGAAAATTAATGTAAATCTTGAATAAGAAAAACACCCAATCTTGATAAAATTTGCTCAGAATTTTGGTGTAAATGCCCAAGTTGGAAAATAATCCTCTAAGATTTAGAACTAGGATTCACCAGGTTTAATCCAATACATTATTTTTGGCTGTGGCAAAACTTGAACAATGATCTTCCAGATGTTGTATGGTAAATTTAGTCCAGATAATTTCATTTTGAGACAGTGCTCAATTGTTACCTTTGGCTTGATAAATTTATTAAATTCAGACAAATGGTATTATTTTTCTTTCTTAAAATTACTGAATTACTTATGTTTGGTGACTCCTTATCCTGACCTAAATGAATAATTAAGAGTAAGCTATGTTGTGAAGAGTATAAACACAAATTGTTTTTACAGACATGCATTTTCATCATGAATATTAATTCATACAATAAAACTTAAAACGGAAGCTTTCTGAATGAGTTACGTTTCCTGTATCTATCAGCAAATGTTTACTTTTTGAATATGACTTGTTTTCTTTATACAGGTGCTTGTATGTGTGAAGTATGGGCAACTTTTTATACTCGAACCGCTGACTACACACACAGCCACGCTTGGTGTACTCTCTTCAGATACCTCACTGTCAATGGAAAAGATGCTACTTCGTCAAAAGACTAGTAAAGTTACTGTCCAAGACATGGATGAAAAATTCAAGTTATGTGATGGGATTGTACACAGAAGAGTAGATTCACTTCATTTGACAAAAGAACACGGTACTCCTAATTGATTAATCAGAACAAGTTATGTCTATATTAGAAATTATCTTTACTTTATGACTAGGTGAGCCTATGCCCTTATACAGTTTTCTTTCATTGGTTTAAAGTGTATTGTCTATTGATCAGACTTTTGACATGTACGTAATATGCAGATTTATGTAATTCTGTACAAGGGTGTAGCGACCCATGTAGATGATATAAATAAGTGGTTTCATTTTTCTAAAGGTGTGTTTTAGAAAATCTAAAAATGTAACTTAAAATGCTACTGGAATATGGTCACATCAAGGAATTAGGTATTTGGTAGGCATTAAAAAGGGACGGAAACTACATGTACCTGTTCACTATTCTACATTACAGAAGTGGAGGAGATGACGGGCGTGAGTCGCTTTGATGGGCAGCAGATGGGCAGCTGGGTCATACCAGGATGCACAAAAACTGTGCAGAAACTTGTTACAAAGTTAAATGATAGGTACTCAGTATTGTTGTATTTATTTCATTTATTTTTGAAATCCTGGAATTTACAGGATTGCCTGGCTTCCTGTACATGTATGTCTTCATGTTAAATGGGCTAGAAAAAAATAGTTTGGTATTTGAGAAGTACAAACCAGTAAACAAACAATGCAGATAAGCTGATAAGCCTATTGAATTTAAAAAATTTTTGGGGGGTTTTAAATTTTTTCCCTTTCCCCAAAAAAAAAAATTTAAACCCCCCAAATTTTTTTTTTTTTTTAAAAAAAAAAAAATTTTTTTTTAAAAAAAAAATATTTTTTTTTTTTTTTTTTTTTTTAAAAAAAAAAAAAAAAAAAAAAAAAAAAAAAAAAAAAAAAAAAAAAAAAAAAAAAAAAAAAAAAAAAAAAAAAAAAAAAAAAAAAAAAACCCCCCCTTTTTTTTTTTTTTTCCTAAAAAAAAAAAAAATATTTTTTTTTTTTTTTTTTTTTTTAAATAAATAATTAAAAAAAAAAACAAAAAAAAAAAAAAAAAAAAAAAAAAAAAAAAAAAAACACCATTTCCCCCCCCCCCCCCCCAAAAAAAAAAAAAAAAAAACCAAAAAAAAAAAAAAAAAAAAAAAAAAAAAAAAAAAAAAAAAAAAAACCCCCCCCCCCCCCCCCCCCCCCCCCCCCCCCCCCCCCCCCCCCCCCCCCCCCCAAAAATCAAAAAAAACCCCCCCCCCCCCCCCCCCCCCCCCCCCCCCCCCCCCCCCCCCCCAAAAAAAAAAAAAAAAAAATTTTTTTTTTTTTTTTTTTTTTTTTCCCCCCCCCCCCCCTTTTTAAAAAAAAAAAAAAAAGTGAGGCATCCATTGTTTTCAATAATTCCTTGATTTACAAAATGTTATAGTCTTTGTTAATCATGATTTTAAAAAATGAAACAAGTATTCTAATGCTGTGCTGTGCTCAGGATAAGAAATTTGAAGTTAGTGATTGGTTTTAATTAGTGGAAAACTTTGATATTTTTGTTGTATATGACAGGATATCAGAGTTGGATTTCCTTTCTACTGATGAGATAGAGACTCTGAAACAGCTGAAGAAAGTTTACCGTGCAGAGAAACAACCTCCAGGTCTGAGAGATACAACTACATGTGGTACTTCTAGTGCAGGTACATGTATAGTTTATGCTTCTTATAATATCAGTAAAAATGTTACTGCTCACGTAAAACTAACTGTAGCTAGTTTATACAGTCCTTTACCACAAATTTAATCGTTAGAATTTATGTATGTTTACACAAGACACATATTAAATGATTCAGTTTCTCCATTATATTACATCACAACATGGACTCTAGGGTTCTGATAATTTTCTTATTTCTGTCAGTGTCAACCCTTTACCACATGCAGTTTGGCAATACACCAGTATAGTGTGTTATTTAAACAATACACATTTATATTGATAGGTTAGTACTAAAGGCCATTGTTACATAGCCTTTGCTATTGATTAACTTTTAACTCAACAACAGGAGGATGCCTAGGTCTATGTTACTCAGCAGTTGCTCAGTAGAGGACCTCCTTGTGATCTTGAGTCATATTTAAAGTCAGAGTCACTTGACCTTGATGGAGTAACCGAGAGTGTGCACTGGGACTTTCCACCCCGAAACATGGTCAGTTAATCTGTTTCATTTTATGAGTCTTTTGCACTTATACTTTACAGCTATAGAGCTAAATAGAGAATTGTTTTCTAATCCTAGGGCCAGAAATCAGGACTGGATCCCTTGAGAAGAATGAGACGCAGCAGAAGGCAAGGACATCCCAGGCATCACTTAGTCGTGCTGACAAGATACTCTGTAAGAGTAAAGAAATGGTTGATGTAAGCAATATCCAGAAAAAAGAAACAATTTGCAATGCTGGAAATAAGCTAGAGACTGATAAACCAAAGATGCCTTCTCACTTATCAGGTAAAATCCAGTAAACAGAAAATTCTAGCTGTTGTAAAATAAGAATACCATTTGTCAAAATTCATTCGATATAGGACCCTTGTGTATATGTGTGCATATGTGGATTGGATGGAAGAGAAAACTTTATTCAATTCTTAAGGTTTCTAATATCGAAATCATCTAAATTGGAACATGCCCAGACTACACGAATAGCTATTAAAATTGAAACACCATACCTGCCGGTGAAAACAAATGCAGATTGCCATTTGCACAGCTGATTCTAGTACTGTTCTTTCAGCAGTTGTGGGTATGCAGCAGATCAAAATTTCTCTGGCATTACTATCAGACTGAAAGCAAAATTCAGATTATCATGGTTGTTTGTATGTCGGTAAAATCTACTGTACACATGTAGGCTTACTGTATAGCACTTTGAATTCCAGAGACAAAAATTTATTTATCTGGGGGTCAATTCATTAATTAGACAATGAACTCATATACAAGTAATCCTACTGTTTCACACTGTTGTAATAATATGGATCATTTCCGAATAACTTTGAATTAGCAAATTGATGAATTAGCGAAGTAGTGCTCTCGAGAAAAAATGCAAAATTTAAGTTCGATAAAATATTTCATGATTGACAGTATTGCTGATTGGTCCTGACGGCTGTAAAATATCCAGTAACTTTCATGTTAATGGAGGATGTGTAAGTATTTGTGACAAAGTCTTCAGAAACAAGCCGACTTAACCCGACAACAACTAGTGTAACATTGACAAATTATTTGAACTGTGTACATTGTACTTTCTTTTGTAGACTTTGAAAATGTAGATGAATTGAAAAGTTACCTTTCTTCCATGTATGAGAGACTAGTTTCCGGGGAGTTAACAGACATAGATAGTTGCATACAGTCTATGATTACTGTGGCATTACACTACTTTCAACTGAAAGAGGACAAATCATGCGCTAAGGTATGTTCCATTTGTAACAAGTATGGCTGTCCACAGGAGTCATTTATCAAATCTGTATTTTGATATATTCAGACCAAATGTTTCCTGAATGCTTTTTCTGTCTTTAAAGGCATCTAGGTGTGGTAATGTTATGAATAACTTGCAGAAGTGGAAGGTTCATACATGTATTTCTTTAATCTTGTTAGTATAAAGACTGAAAGATTGGTGATCAGTAATTAAAGAATACTTGGGGCTAGATTCCTCAAACTTGGTACAAATTGTTATTTGAGATCAGCAGGTAAAATGTCAATTGTGACTGATCAGTATAAAAGTTGACAATAATTAATGCGATAGTGCTTGTATGTTGGCTGCTTAAACTTATTAGGCAGGTTTGTTTTTATGTTTTTTTTTAGGTTAGTAGGTTAAAGGTCAGAATCACAGTGACCTGTGTCAGATCATTAACCATAGAATGTTTAGGGACCTGATTTGACCATTATGACTGTCTCTTGCTAGTTTGCACTGTAAGAATGAACTAAAATATTACATTTTACAGGGAAATTGCAAGAAGCTCATGGAGGAAACTGTATTGTCATCAGGAAGTGAGCTCCGAGAAAAATACAGCCAGACTCAAGAGCTGCCACTGGAGCAGAGAATTTCAGAGTTTGTGATACCAAATTTTGTGCTCTATTTTACATTCTGATACAACAGACGTTGTACTTTAACTACTTATTATGCAGAAACAGAGGACAAATGAACTTCTTTGGTCCAACTTGGCCCATTTGTTACTAAGATATTTTTTAAATGTCATAAGACTTTATTTCTCTAACCCCATGAAGAGTTTTCATGAAACTTGGGTCAACTGTTCAGCTTCTGCACTGTCTCAAGGTCAATGTCACAGTACTAGTTTCATATTTATGAGCCATGGTTTTAAATCTATAGGGACAGTTCACATTGAAGAAAGTGAACTTTCGACCAAACATTTTACGTTGCTTAATAATGAATGTTTGCTGAAAATTTTCTAATGTTTAATATATAGATATGAGACACAAATTCTTTTGAGGATGGAAATCATATCATCACTAGAAGAAAAAGAGAAAACAGAAGGAGAGGAGGCCACGGAAGAGGTATGAATGTCGTAGGGTAAAGTATATAAGTACAACAATGATGCAGGCACTTTGCAATATGATTTTATTCTTTCATCTGAATGTTACTATGGTAATCATTGTGGTTACATGTTCAGAGAGTTCTAAAGGAAGTATTCTTATGTGAATCCCCACCAACGTTGTTCAAAAGATACTGATTCAACAAAGCAAATGACTACCGGAGGTCCGCTAGGGTTCGGGTGATTTTTCTATACAGTGAGTTTTAAGAAATCTTCTTAGATACCATTAGTCAGTGTCGAGAATCAAGTACTGTAAATGTCTTTATATTTGTGAGTTGTTTATTTCGCAATTTTCCAATGAGTGAGCACTATTTTGTTTGCTATTTTTGCGAGTTTGATAAACATTCAAATACAAGTTGGTAATCATTTAAATTTTCATATTTATTTTTTTACAGATTGTAGGAATGTTGCGGACATTGTCTTTTATATCAGAGCCAGGTTTACTGTCGAAATTTATGCAGTCTTCCTTCCTACACAAGTAAGTTATTGGCTACTTAGAGATAGGTTGGTGCAGGCTGGCACTGGTTAACCAAGCTTTTGATTGATCTGCAAGTATAAATATCTCATTAATTATGATATTGGATATCTCTGTTTACTGAATAAGATTACGAATGTGTAAATAGCCAATAGGAAAAAAAAAAAAAAACACAATCTTTTTGAAAATCTTTTTTAAAAAAAAAAAAGGAAAAAAAAAACCAAAAAAAAAAAAAAAAAAAAAAAAAAAAAAACAAAAAAACAAAAAAAAAAAAAAAAAAAAAAAAAAAAAAATAATTTGGGTGGTAATTTTCCTTTAATTTTCCCCCCCCCAAAAAAAAACCCCCCCCCCCAAAAAAAAAAAAAAAAAAAAAACACCCAACCCCCCCCCCAAAAAAAAAAAAAAAAAAAAAAAAAAAAAAAAAAAAAAAAAAAAAAAAAAAAAAAAAAAAAAAAAAAAAAAAAAAAAAAAAAAAAAAAAAAAAAAAAAAAAAAAAAAAAAAAAAAAAAAAAAAAAACCAAAACAAAAAAAAAAAAAAAAAAAAAAAAAATTTAGAGGTCTGTAGCAACTTTGCAAGAGACATGTTATTGTCTTGAAAACGGCTGCGTAGTTTGGTATGTTTATGTTTTAACATTGCTGACATCAGCAGTTTTCTATTACAGTTACATGCATTCAATACCACAGACGT
Organism: Saxidomus purpurata; assembly: GCA_022818135.1. Lineage (NCBI taxonomy): Eukaryota > Metazoa > Mollusca > Bivalvia > Venerida > Veneridae > Saxidomus > Saxidomus purpurata. The sequence continues at coordinate 11,866,381 of JAFMSR010000018.1, forward strand.
TGGCTGATATTTATGACGAGCTGATGCAGCCGTTGCCAGAGAGCCTGGCTAGCATCTTGTCGCCTGATGACAATAGTGCCAATCAGTCTGATCTCAAGATTGACTCAGTTGAAACTGAGACTCTTGGTGGTCCGCCATCAGCGAGGACTCGCTCTCATGCTTCAGTAGAGCCCCAGTCAAGTCAAGCAAGTAAGATGGATCTTGCTATGTCAAGGTGAGCGCAGTTAATCTATACTGTTGAAATTTTCAGGTTTTTTAAGCTCACCTGAGCTAACCTGATGTCTGTTGTCTGTCTGATCTACATTGTGTTTACTGTCTACAATTACCTTGTGAACACTCTAGATGCCAAATTTCATACAGAAATATGAAGAACTGTTCTCAGATTTATCATGATAAACACTAGGTCATGTTTAAAACTTAGTCAGTGGGATAAAGAATTAATTGACAAGGTCAAATTAAAGACAAAAAACAATGTGAACACTCTATAGGTCTTATTCTGTATTTGGTCAGCATGAAAGTTGATCAAAATGTTTTTGTGGATGAATAATGGTCTTAGTTCATTCTACTTTAACTTCCATACAATAGGCCGCATCTCTGTATGAATGTCCCATTATCCCCTTGGACATTATCCCCTTAGCTCAATTTTACACAGGCGCACATCAGCCTCTTCATTATTTTGTAAAGGCGGACATTATCCCCTTCACTCTTCAGTGTTAAATATTCAATTAATATAGGCTACAGCTGATACTTAAGAATGTAATACATATCTCTGTATAACATTGAATTTTTAAAAAATCATTAACACATTGAAATTGGGTACAATTTCCTTGTTACAGAGGCAGTAGAAAACTGGTGCATCATTACAGCATGGACTTTGGTCCTAAACGACAGATCGTTGTCGACAAAGTTCTCAAAAAGGAGGTATGTACAAAATGTTGAGGACAAGAAATGTATTCAAACATTGGTGATATGACTTTTCAATTTTACATTCTTAACAGATACAGTTTGATGAATTTGTGTTCATTTATATTCTCCCAGACTGGAGAGTATACTAGTTTCTAATTTGCCATACTTTATCTAATTAACAAAAATGTACTGGTAAGCGTTCACTGAGGTAAAAACAATGACTGCATCATGATGAACACTAAATTTGGCCCATAGCAGCTATTACGGTCATAACTGGTAGTGGTAAGCTGCAGGGATTTTTTTACTAACTTAAAGAATGGTTTGAAACCTTAACCTATCTTACAACAATTTACGAAATTTTCATTAGGTTTCCAACCGCTGGTTATTGATGTGTTATGTCATGCTAGCATTTGAGGCTACATGTACAGGCTTAGCTTTCTTTAAATAATTTTAAACATAGCAGATGTACATGTAGATAGCCTAACTTTTGTATTATGTCTCTGAAATATAGGTCATGAACAGTAAGTATATCATAGTATACCAACATTTTAGATGTGGACTTTCATAGTGGACTGTGTTATTTATATTTTCAGAATCACAGAAGTGCTAAGAAAAAGACGAGACATTCTGGTAGTAAGAGAATTAGTGACAAAGGTAGAGTAGATTGTCTTAACTGTACAACACAATGAATACTTTAAATGTCCTTCAACGTGAGAAAGGATGTTCCTCTTTTTGCTGGATTAGACTTTACCGGGCTAGTGGTAGATGGTTCTGCCTTTGTGACTAGTACTGATCATGATCAGCTTGCACGTGCATCATGATGGCCACTGTTTGCTATTCAGTTGGAAAATTTTAAGTAGATTTTCATTTAACTTTGGTCAAATGTTCAAGGTCAAGGTCACACTTAGGGTCATAGGTGTTTTTTGTCCTCTCCATTACTCCTATACCCCTGGATGGATTTTTCATGAAACTTTGGTCAAGTGTTATTTTGAGATAATTTGCACTCATACCACTCATGTGCCAACTTTGCAGACTTAAGGTGAAGGTCACCTTTGGGGATGAAAGGTTTCCCTCTAGACATTCTTTCATGCGGTGGGGGATATAGCTGTCTTTTAGACTGCCTTGTAGAAATCTAGCGGCACAAGGGTTTGAGAGTAATAAAGAAATTGTAATTGAAATTTCCAGAACTTTCAGGATAGATTAAACTAACTAAGCAGAATGATCATCTGTCTAGCTGTAGAATGCCTTTTTCAGGTCAGACAAAAATGTTGCTATTTACATTTTAGCTCATAAATCACCACATCAGAAGAAAAGAGGTGGAGTGAAACTGCAGCGTCATCAGTCGGTGGCTGTGATGCAACGTTCCCACAAGACACCGAAAAAGAATGAGGTTTCAAAGAGTAAAAGAAGTAAGTGTGTACTAAAAGCATGTGCTATATTGTAAGTTTGACTCAAATTACGATTATAAAAACACAACATTTAATACTTACTAAGCATCTTTTTTTGACAAATTAAAAGCCAACCAAGTGGAGCAGTGGTGTAGAGGTTAGGTGTCTGCCCCTCATCTTGGATGTTGCAGGTTTGAGCCCCAGTGGGGTCACGGCCGTACCACTTCATATGACACCAGTACTGGTTTTTTGTCGAGCCCGCTTGCGGTGAGCTCAATATAGTTGTCACTTTTGGCGGTTCAGTGTATGTGCGTGCGTCCGTCCGATTTTGTCCGTACCATATTTTTTTCATGCATAGAGGGATTTTGATGTTATTTGGCACAAATGTTCACCATGACGGAGTGTCATGCGCAAGAACCAGATCCCTAGGTCTAAGGTCAAGGTCACACTTAGAGGTTAAAGTTCAAAGTCAAGAATATCTTTGTCTGGAGCATTTCTTCTTCATGCATGGAGGGATTTTGATGTTACTTTGTACAAATGTTCACCACCATGGGCTACCCTTGTTTTTAGAATTACTTCCCTTTGTTGTTACTATAAATAGCTTATATTGTAACTTTTTTATTACTGGCCGTAGAGAAAAATCGAGACCACTTTTATGTGGTACAACATGCATGTTACATCCAATATTTAGGTGTATTTTGACCCATCTCTACTTGGTAAGGAGTTAGCCCTTTTGACATGGCGGGTTCGACATGTTGCATGTGGGCATCTAGTCTAGGAAGTGGACTCGAGAGTGATTCGATAAGCTACATCTTTCTTCACAATCTAGCTGAAATAAATTAGTATAAACTAAAGGCCAACCATTTGCTGATAAGCAGTGTCACTGACTGTTGAAGATTTTCACACCCCTGTTTGGTTTTTTAGATGCTGTAACACCGCGAAGACAACTGGGAAAGCTTGTGGCAGAGACTCCATGTCATAAACAGGCCACAAGTGTACTAAAGAAGACACTACCACATCTGATACCAATGGATGTTGTCAGTGAATCTCCAGAAAAAATCTGCGGTAAGTTTAAATGAAGGACTGAGAAAAGGAAATTTCTGATAGTGAAAGATGCAAACTTCAGTGTTTTAAAATAGTATTTTTTACTGTTTTTATGTTTTGCAAGGTGTTTGCTTTGTTCTATGTTGCATGCAAAGCAGCTGAGCTATACTTCTGTTATCTGTCTGTCCATTCTGTCTGTAGTGCTTCAACTCCATTGTCTTAATTACGCGCCGCCAGGAGGCGGTGCGTATATTGGAATGCAGTAAGTAAAATTTCCATGGGGTGACGTAACTACTTTTAGACTGTAGAATGATTTCACAGTGTGTCTTTGTAACAAGCGGTCTTTTGATTTCAGATCGCGAACCAGTCTAAATTTTACGGAAATAGCCGATTTTAAACGAATGACTACGAACAACTGAGATTCTGCCGACGGGTAGCGGCTGAAGATAGTCTTTTAAACCGACTTTGAAATTTTTTTCTAACAGATATTTGAATATACTTTACGAAACTACCAAGTTTATGATGTGTCCACTTCTTATTTAAAGTGTCTGGGAAGTTAAATTCGTTTGTTTACATAAAGTTGTACCGCCATTCCGAAACAAACGTCTGTATTGGTGAATAACAAAGTTATACGCTATGAAACTCGATGCCTCGGTAGCGCAGTGCAATGTATCCCCGCTTGGCACGTGGGAGATCAGAGATCGAAACCTCGCCGGAGTGGAATTAACTTTATTTATTTTATATAGTGGGGAACAAATTAATTTATATCTTGGAAATAATTTTTCTTTCGTACAAGAATAATATAAATTGAAGCAAGTTTATATGTTAGAATTCTAGACTTAGGAAAATAAAAAAAATTATTATTTCAATGATTTGTAATTCAATAATGTGACAGCAGCCAATTTCCATACAGAGGAAACAATGCCTATAGACTTGACGTAGAATCATCGTTTTTAGCATTAAACATTAACAAATGGTCAGCCTTATACAAAATTAGAGTGCAAAAAGATTAGGTTTGGTTAATCACCATACATTAAATCCAACATAACTAATTATTGCAACCCCACTCCATTTGGCGGCGTTCAAACATTCGACTTGTTATTTCTTGTAGGGAATGGTTTTAGATTTTGAAGACAGATAGATAATAATAAGAAGTGTTGAAGATAAGAAACCCTACTCTTACAAAAGTATTTTTCAGGAAGTTTCTTTTCTTCTGTCTATTCCAGTATACAATGTACATGTTAGTCACCTGTAGTCACTTTTGAAGACAATTTAATGAAATACAAGATTTCACGAGCATGCTGTTTTCATGTATTTACAGATTTATCACATGGACACTCCCCTGCTAAAGGAAAGAGAGCCAAAGCTTTGCTCAGAAGATCTTTCTACTCGGCGCCTCCGGTCAAGAGGTCTAAAAATCTTTCTCAGTACTTCCAGCTGGCCAATAGAATAGCTGGGCGCCAACCTCAACCTGCTACAAACCTAAAGAAACAAAGTAAGTTACTCAGTGCTGAACCGCCCTGTCAGTTTCTTTCACCAGATAAGAACTCATCATTTCTTCTCTCCCAGTTGGAGGCTAGTCCTTCGCCAGCTAGACCAATTGATAGAAGGAATACAAAAACCCCTAGCAAAGTATTAGACTCGCCCTGTCGCAACACGCGGTCCAAAGTGTGTGAATCACCGACAGTAGATTTTCTGAGATTTCCTGGTGGAGTCGGTCAGCCATCGCCAGTGTCTCGTTCCAGACAAAGATCTTGCAGCAAACGACAGTCTCCGCGAGTTTTAGCAGCAAGATCAGGCGTCAAAGAAGGCCCCGGTATGTCTCAAACGACACCAGAGAAAAGTCAGGCAATAGGCGTGGTAACATTTGGACTCGATTCACCAAGTCAGAACACAAGACAAAGACTAGCTCAGACTCCAACACGAAAATCAGTGAGAGCTGTGTTGTTTGCAAAGAGCCCAGTGACAAAAAATCATTCCAGCTACAGAGCTGTCGCCAGTCCTCGGACTCTACTGGATAAGTTTGAGTCTCCTGTTAAATCTTCAGCTAGAAGTGCAGTGAATAGTACTCTGCCGGAAGCTTTGTCATTTTCTAAAATGAAAAATATGGTCAGATCGTCAGATGATGAGAAACCTTTACATGTTTCAAAGACACCATCTCCCAATACCAAAAGGGTCACGAAAACACCAGATTCTTTTGATAAATGGCGCAGAGTTAAAACTTGCACGCAACAAAAATCTCCATGTGTCAGAACTTTAAGTACAGTTGTAGGTACAAAGCCACTGGCTGAGTGCCAAAAGACTGAAATGAACAGAATGAATAGAAGTGTAATGGATGAAATGAACCCAAACCAGCATGAAGAATACAAAGAAAAGGACGTAAAGGGATCATTTAGGAAAAAGAGATGTCTGTTACAGTCTCCCGAGAAATCTGTTGGCTCTTTTAGCAAAAGACAAAGAACTGTCTCCTTTGGTAGTCAGGAATTTTGTAGTCAGGGGTTTGACGTTACTGGATCACTTAGTGAAATGTCACAGGTAAGCGGGGCCAGCCCAATGGATTATTTATCATCGACGAATGACGACGTGTTTCTGTCATCACAAAATTCGGGGACATTTGAATCCATGTATGGAACTGGCAACAAAGATGTGAAAACAAAGAAAAGACTTCTTTTATCAGACGAACACGGTAATGGTCGTTCACAGTCTCCAGTGTTTGGATGTAGTAGCAAAAAAACAACTAATTCAAAGCCAGTATCTGTAAATAACTACGAAGAATTAAGTCAGAAGAACAATGTGTATGGAAACAATTCAGAACACTTTTCACCTGTACGTATAGTTAAGTCCCCTGCAAATAAAAAATACTCACCAAATGTGTCGGCAAAGAGTTTGATGCATCTTATTCAGTCTCCATTACTTCGCTCTCCTGATAACAGTGTAGGTAAAAATAGCTCGAAAACTTCGAGCCCTAGGTCTTCAGTTCTTAGTCCAAACTCTAAAATAGTGGATAGACATTCTAGAAGGTCACTGAAACTGAATAACTGAGTAAATGTAAAACAGTGTTTAAACAGCTGCTACTGAGTGAATGTGAAACAATGTGTTATGGCAGCTGTGACTGAGTAAATGTAAAACACTGTTTTAGGAGCTGCTACTGAGTAAATGTGAAACAATGTGTTATGGCAGCTGTGACTGAGTAAATGGAAAACACTGTTTTCGCAGCTGCTACTGAGTAAATGTGAAACAATGTGTTATGGCAGCTGTGACTGAGTAAATGTAAAACACTGTTTAAGCAGCTGCTACCAAGTAAATGTGAAACAATGTTGTTGTGGCAGCTGCGACTGTGTAAATGTAAAACACTTGTGTTAGCAGCTGTGACTGTGTAAATGTAAAACACTTGTGTTGGCAGCTGTGACTGTGTAAATGTAAAACACTTGTGTTAGCAGCTGTGACTGTGTAAATGTAAAACACTTGTGTTGGCAGCTGTGACTGTGTAAATGTAAAACACTTGTGTAAGCAGCTGTGACTGTGTAAATGTAAAACACTTGTGTTAGCAGCTGTTACTTAGTAAATTTTGAACACTGTGTTTTAGCAGCTGCTAAATCGAGTTGGTTTTAAATAGTGCTTAGTGATTACCTCCTTTGGGAGTTAAAGTCTGATTGTGGTTTGTCAGCAAAATTGTTTTATTATAGTGTATGATAAAATCCAGTGTAAATACTTTGATGATCATGTACATGTATATTGATAAAATCCATAACATTGATTAAAAATAAAAGAGAGATGAATATCATCCTGAATATCAGAATGTTCTCAGGAACAATAGATGTTTATTTTAAAATGTAAGTAAATTGCAGCTGCCTACTCTGCATTGATTTTGTACATCAATGCTTGCATTTCTGCAATTTAATGTAACTTGTAAGCATACATCTATTGATTGTTTCAAATGGATTTTACACCACTACATACTGAAATTAAAATTTGTAAAAGCTTTTGTCTTCCCAAGAAAATATCTTGCATATTAAACTCAATACTAACCTGATCCCTGTTAAATTTTAGGAGAAAAGCTGTTCTGACCACCATTTCCTGTGTCTGTTCAGCCTCTTGTGAAAAACAGCTTGACCAACAACCAAACTTCGCAACGTTCTCAACATGACCCTCATACTTAATGAAGTTGTCAAATAAGTGGTTACTATGGCAAAATCCAACATAGGAAACGTTTAGAATCTTAAAAAATGGAAGTCTGGACTAGTTCTTGTATTTGACCTTGAAGCAGGTCTAGTGGACCTCTACCAAGATTATAGTCATGTCCCTCCGGCACAGATTGCCCTCCTTTTTGGTCACTTGATTTTCCTTATAAAATCTTCGTCTTAAAACCACAAACCTGCACCTTTATTTTGTATGCATTGTCGAGTTGACCTCTAGCCAATATAAGTTATATTCTGCTTACCTTGGGAAAAGTTGACCACAGCCCACCGCTGTGCCTGGTTTTCATATTAAATCGTTGTCTAGGCATTAAAAATCTTCTGGTGGAAAACCACAACTCTAGCTTACATATTTATCTAGGTATTGTAACTAGTCACATGTATGTCATATATTTTCCTCAGGACTGTCACAGAAATTGACCTGTTGGTGGCCAATTTGTTTTCATATATGGACAAATATCAAATCTATTATAAAACACAAGGCCTTATACTTAAATAAATAGTATGTGTACATTTACTATGGAACATTAAAAGTTTGATTCAGGAAAATCATGCCAAAGGTGCCAAATAATAAGCGGGTCACTTGGTATCAGGAAGAAACTTTTGGAAAATATTTTTCTGGACATAAATCGATATTTATTGAAGTGTATTCTTTAGTTAACGTCCAAGTGTTCAAATACTATTGAGGAGACTACGATATTGGCCTCCCCAGATCACTTGATTTTACATTGAACTGTGAATAGGAAAACCAAAAAATTTCTTCTCCAAACTTGAAGGCCTGTGGTCAAAGATCACTTGCTGGACGTAACATTGTCAAGTGGTCCTCTACAAAGTCTTTATTTATGCCATCAAAATCTGACCACACTCTAGACGCCTTCAGATTTGTGACTTTCGATAAACACCTTTAATAGCTATTAGCAATCATTGACTAACGGCAACCGTTCCTTAGCTACCAGTGACTTCCCAAACAATAGTATGTTAAACCAGTGAGATCTATGCAATAAAGTTACTGTGCAATACAATTTAGCCCCTAGCAACCATGAGTTCCTCTATTAACAAGTGACAACCATGGTGCAACCAGAACACATCCTTAAAATATAGACTCCCGAAATACTTCCTTACGTAACCAGATTTCTAAGCAAGAGTTTAGTCCCATAGCAATGCAAATCAGTTCCCCTAGTATCCAGTGACTTCCTCGGCAGCCTTGCCTATTCCACCAATTACATCAAGACAACTGTTGCTTCCCAACTAACTGGTACTTTATGACCGTGACCTTGCACCTTGACTTTCCCTAGCATAATGTGACTTCCTTACCATCTATTTACTTTGGTACAGGCATCAAAGGACATCTTAGGAAATCTCAATCGGTCTGGACAAGTCGAGGGTCCATCATGGACCTCTCCCCAAATTGTTAAAATCAAAATATTTGACCAAATTGACAGTAAAAACCCAACTGTATTTATATTTATAATACCAAACAAGAATACAATTTTTACTGTCGATTTATATATTTTTAACTCATGCTGTCAAGTTCTATCATAATCCTGAAACGGATTAGATTATTAAGTCCCTTCTATGTTTTCTATCAAACACGACCCTGTTTTCTTCGACCTTATTGAATTAGTAACTCACGAGTCTATAAAATAATGCCAGTTAAACTTAATCATGCTTCATTTAAATTTTAGGAGATAAAGCCTGGACAAGATTTCCAGTGGCCACCCTGTGACCTTGACCCAAATTTTAACGTGCACAACAGGAACCTCACTAAGTGTTAAGAACAATATCCAGCACAGGTTTTAGAAGTTGAAGTCTGAACAAGTTTCCTTGTGACTTTGACCTTCAGGTCATGTCCCCAAATTCGATAGTATGAACAGATTGGGCTTCAAAGTTACCCTTTTCCATTTTTTAAAACAATAGTTTATTGTAATAATGCAGGAGACATGGGATATAAGATATTTGAGTATCTTTTCAAAGTTCATGAAAGAAACTGTATTCCTTATTTCCAATTAAATCGTCTCCAGGCGTTCAACAGGGACCATTACCTTGCCATATTATCTAGGTGATGACGGTACATGTCCATATCCATGACATATTTAATATAAGTATGAAGCAGATTTACTACCAGGTAAGCAGGTCCAGGTTACTTTACACCCTTTTCGTTCAGGACTTCCCGAAATTCAAGCCAAAACAACTTTCTTTGCAATTCATTTCTAGTTTATTTTTTGAATTCTATCGCACACAAATAAATATATTGTCCAAATACTATAAACATTAAAATCGAATCAGGATTAAATACGTGAACAGTTTATAACATTATATAGCCGGTACATTTGAGTATCAAAGAATTAACTTTTGGGTTATATTTTTTAGGCAATCTTAATTGTTTTTTACCGGTCAAGATATTGAATACTTTGACCTAATCGTTTTCAATTAAACCATAATAACAAGTACGATTTTGCCAAGTCTGATTTAATGAATTGACAATCGGTTGGATATTTTCAAATTCAGGAACCTGTAAAACATCACTTAATAAAATCCTTTAATCGATAACTGTTAGCGTCGCACAATGGACCAATTAGAAGTAAAGATTGCTGACGGGTTATATAAAATGTTTATACGTATTAGAATCTGGGGTAAGTTTTGATTTTAGGTGCTAAATGGCATGTCATGATGGTACTGTGTAATTACACAAGCATCTACGTTATTAGTCATATGTTGACGCATCTAAAATTTGAATGAACTTTTTACATATAACATCTTGCACCGATTTTAAATGCAAATCGTAATTTATCTGCGCTGATATTCAATTGGTCAAGACATGAGTCCAACTAATCGGTTAACCCTGACCTGGCTTAAATTCTTCGGACTTTTCCATCATTTGCTTGGGACTGTATCATTAATTGTTGGGAGTAATTATTCATTGTTCATAAAACATTTACCGACTGAACAGCCCACAGTGTAGACCATGATCATACTGCACTGATGTGTGGGCTTATGATTTTCGCTGATCACAAAGGTAGTACTTTTTGAGACCAATCAGGGTTATGGAGCTATACATAAACATACCAGCAAGAAAACCTATTTCAACACAAGCAGCAATGCCACATGTCTCCAGACACTACATTTACTGCAACTTTATGGCATACCATTTTGTATGAAGTCTGTAGAATCTACAATCTTTGATAAAGTACACTTTCTTGAGCAAGTTTCTGTAAAAATCACTACATCCATGAAAAAGATCTATTTAATGTTAGTACTCCTCTATTTACATAACAAACAGGCATACATTGTCTACTAGAGCTATCACTGAAGGCGATTCATATTCCAATGAGCATTGATTAATTGAAACTTCTGTATTGTGCGACACTAAAATTAATAATGATAATTATGTTATGGTTTTTCCCAGTGAACGTGCGTCAAAATGTTTAGCAGTCATGTCCGTTGTTATTATATGTATTATCCTGATGAAGGCGTCAGCCGAAATATTGATGATCATATAAATCATAAAGAACACAGTCGTGCTGTTGTTTAAGTTTACCTCATAATGATAATTATGCATATGTACAAAGCTTGTTAGCAATGCAGCAAATAAAGTTTCCCCTACTTTGTGACCTTGACCATGAATCTGCAGTGATATGTATTTCAACACCCCTGGGCAAATTGATGTGTGACACCATGGGTCGTAGAGATTCCTATATAGCTCCACAAACCTTGTTTCTGTTAGGGTATAACATCAAAAAGGTTTGGATCACAAACACAACAGCTAAGCGATGCATTTTGTTTTTCTGATTCAATATTGCATGACTATTAAAACTCGCAACATATTTTCTCACAGAAAAAAAGGAAATACAATTTTTGTGACTCATAAATCGAAGGAGTAGCGACAGTTACATCATAAATTTTGTATTGTATTCAAATTAGCCGACTTATTCCCGGATTTATTAGATTATAAGATCCCTGCTTATTCTTAACTATGGATGGTTGAGTTGCATCTACCCGACTTTGAGGATTATATTTTGTATGTGCAGCAGGGTCAAGTGATGCATTCACGTGATGTAGAGAAGAGCACATGTATTTGGTTTACTTCCGCCCTTTTAAGTAGCATTTGCTATGAGAAATTATTTTATATTTAGAAAATAACAATAGGATTCTTAAAGCAACTCCCATGAATTTGAAAAATGGTAGAGGAAACTTGTTTTTTTATCATTTGCTTTCACATCTAAATGAAAACAAAATATGTAACTTCACTTTGAATATAGTACAATATATATAATGGAACAGTTGCTACACTTTAAAGTCTTGCATGCAATACAAAAATAGAAATCTAATATATCAAACTACCTACGAGAAAATTCCATACAGTGCCTGGTTGATCATCTTTTATAGATCAACCTTACTTCTATATAATTATGTCAATTTGTAATCTATTAATTAAATATATTAGTTTCTCCATAAAAGGTAAGGGTCACAGATAATTTATTGTTTTGTGTGTATAGTATTGTCACCGTTATCACCCGCAACTTTTAAATTAGGCCATTCTTCACCAAAAACCCAGTCAGCATTACCAAACCAAACATGACTAGTATGTGTACAACACTGCTCTTGTTTGTGACCGATTTTGACTTAAGCTTTTCAATACCAAAGTAGTATTGGATGGGCCAAGATACATATCCCATGAACACACCATACTACGAGTTGCCAGGCATAAAACTAACAATAATGTTGTATGAAACTTTCTCCATGAACTTTGGTATCAAATGATTTATCTTAAACAGACTATTTACATTCATGAGAACAGTAAAACATAATATACTTTGTGTTATAAATGTTATGGTTTCATGTCCCTTGTGTCAACCACTTGTCTGTGACAAATTAATATTTTCTGCATCACTGTCCATTCTGTCTTTAATATCTTTCATCCTACCACATATAGACGTCTTAGGTTTAAAAACCTTTCAAAGTTTGAGTTTACATACGACAAACCAATGCATTTGTCAATGGAACATGTTGCTCTGACACCAGTATAGGTGTGGGATTAACACGTCATTGGCATTATGCCAACTGTTTTACTACTACTTCTTTTCAACCTATTCCTCCTTTAATTATGAATGAAGCAATTTTCATTATCCACTTTGTGAGCAGTGTCTATATTATACAAATGCAAGTATGCAAAATAAGTATAGATTTTGACTAGATAAGAATAATGTCAAATTAATCTCAATGTAAACGTCAATTGTATTTAGATTTTTCTTCACATTACCGTAAGTCTACAGGTGAGTGTCTGCAATATCTATTCGCCGAAGCTCGTATTTATCAATATTGCTCGAGATTTCTGATGCGCGATCACTCTCTCCACTATTCACGTCGCTTGGCGTGAAGCTACCGCCAGTTTTCAACGCGTACAATAAGTCATCAAAGTCTTTGGTATCAGAAATGGTGTTCTGACGATACACTGGTGGTTCAACGTAGATGTTACCCCCTTGTGGCAAAGTCCTCCTCACTTTCATAGTACTGCGAGTAGTTCTCGACCCAGGAATGGAATCCCTCTCCCAACTCTGTCAATGAAACAAAAATGTGTTAATATCAAATCTAACATTGTATTACTGTGTTGCGTTTCAGATGTGGGAGGCAACTTTTACATGAAAGAAATTAAAATGATCTTTACCAAATTAATACAATATAGAAAACTAATTTTACTACAAATAAAGATAATTTATTTTTGCAGCTTTCCAGTGGTAAAAGGTGCAAAAATAGAATATAGCATGTTTCTGTCTTTAAGTGAATAATATATAACATCCTAAATTACTCTCAAACTTGTTCCATACTTTCAAAAAAGGTAAGGAAATTTTGCATCCTTAAAACACTTTCATTAAAACTATCTTCTGTATAAAAAAAACAAGCTAATTTTCAAGGTAACAATAAGGCACTTGTGACACCTGATCAGTGGCGTGTCAAGTTGATCATAATACTGTTATTCACTTAACTGAGTGTATGATTACACGGGATTCTTCAAACGTTAGACTCAACACTACAATTACTGTAGTTCAACCCCAGCGGATGAGATGCAACTTCACACATTTACTGCTGAATTCAATAGTGCAGACACTGCTTAATGGATGCTGTAGCTCTAGACTGGGTATCTTTTAGCATTTATACAAAATACAGCAAATCCCAACTTTAAAACATTTATAGCAAATAGGATATGTCTCTGTTAAAGCAGAACTTTTGAAACGTGTAAATGATAAAAGCACTTCTCAGCATAAAGCAAATCAAAACAAGCAATGAAACATATTTTTACAAAACTAGTAAGCCAAAATCAGACCATAAGCCAAGTCACCATATGACAGAAAAAGAGATTGTAAATAAACAAGTTACCTTGAAAGTATGCATTTACATTTTTTTCATTGACCAAGGCATCAAAAGCAAGACATGTTAATAAAATACATGCAAGCAAGAAAAATCAAAACATGCAGATTAACCATGCTCCAAAGTAAACATTTACAGAAAGCAAAAGAAGCAAGAAAATAAGCACTAACAGATACAGTTTATCAATCAAAGTAACAGCAAACTTGCCAAATGCAGATTAAAGTGTAAAAGAAGCAACAACACAGAAAACTTAAAAGCATTTCAAAGATAACACTATACAACAGAAGCCAAACAATAAGAAAACTACAAGCAAACAACAAAGACACAATTTGCAAACAAAGCAAGTAATTAACAAGCAAAAACTTGCATTTTCAAAAATTAAGGTATAAGCAAACACAAGGTAAAGCAAGTCAAAAGTAACAGCAACAATGATATCTGAAGCAACAAAGCACTAATACAGCAAGCAATACTTGTTCACAACACAAATGCAAGCCACACCATTGACACCAAACCATATCATCTGTAAGTATCATACCTCATTGAGAAGGGAGGCCCGTGAACCTTTCAAACTTCCAGCATCCAGAGTGGCCGGATGGAACTGGTACTGACCTGCCCCTGGGTTTGCTACAGTCTGTTGCTGGTTTGGCTCGAACATATGACCTGTCATTGAGTAGGAGCTTGCCCCTTTTGGTCCCAGCCAATGAGCAAGGCATGGATTTCTCAACAGAGCATAGAGTATAAATGCCATCAAACCCTGAAATATGTTAAAAATAAGTTGAATATACATGAATAAGGTAAAGGATTAATTTAAAAGATGTTATTATTGGTATTTATAGAAACCATTTAATTGTTTCAAGTAACTGTGACCTTGATGTTACTGTGACTGAGGTCTCCTTCTTTTTCCATTCCTTAATAGCTTAATTCATACTCTGTGTTTTGGAAATTTACTAAATCAAGGTCTAGACTGGTTGCAAAGGCAGAATTATACTTAAGCCCCATTTTGGTACATGTATATGAGTTTAGCACAGGAATGTGTTCAAAACACAGAAATATTAACCACTGGCTTAATAACTGGCTTCGAAAATTTTAAACGTCATACATTTTTTTATACCTGTAAAATGTTGAAGATACAGAACATGATCAGCATCCACAGATGACCATACACCATGTGTAGACCTCCCCACAGCCATGTGATTATAATCACAGCCCAAAATAGTAACAGCGTCCGCACCTCTGAAACATGGAGTATCTATGTAACATTCTGGAACTTGATGACTTTACTTTTCAAACTTTAAAAATAACACATTCTCAAATTGTCACTTCTATTCAAGGGATGTACCAATTGTGAATCATGCCCTGTCAATACATGTAGTCCATTAAATGTCTTGATATAAAGAAAATGTCTGGTAACATAGACTACCACAATAACACCTGTTTCAATCGTATTTTGGTCAATTTTACAGGTGTGATTCATCTTAACAATAGTTCCTGTGCAGAACCAATACTAGATCCCTATCCCCTGTAAGAAACTACAAACTTCCTCATATAAAGAGACATGGTCAGTAGCAGGGCTCGCACTCATGAACCTTAATCTTTGAGAAGTGACTTTAACCACTCAACCAAGGTGCTGGAACTTCCTTCTTGTGGTTGTACACAAGTACAAATGTATCGAGGACACAGCACAACACCGGACCTTACCACTGATATTGTATCTTCCTCTATAAATGTCATCATATGCCTGCCACTGTGGTGTCAACTGGAACGCTTTAACAAACACGACCGCAACAACTACCAACATCAGCAACACAGGTAAAATCAAGCCACCCAGGCCAGCATAAGGATTTGTGATGAAGCACCTATATACAGAAATAACATTTTAACAGCTGATTCTTAGTGGCGATAATATGACAAAAATTAGAATATTAGACATTTTCAATGTTACAATGTGACATTTTATAGAGATCTTTGCAAATTGCTACTCAAATTGCTGTTTACAGATTGGCCTAAGTGGTTTAGTGGTTATGGCATTCGCAAATAACCAAGAGGATATAGGTACGATCAAAGTTCAGTCCAGCTTGAGAAGTGTCCTTGTGCGAGACATCTGATGCCACATGTTCCTCAATCCAGCTGTTAATAGGTACCAGAATATTGTCTGTTTGTGTCTCTCCCTCATAAGGGACTGGTTCCATTATACCTTAGTAGCTCGAGTGTAGGATTAATTTTAAGTTGACAGGGCTTGTTTTACAGTCAAACTAATTTAAATTTGTTTAAACCATAGACCAGTGGCAACCATATTTTAACTGGACTATGCTAAGAACTACTTACATTTGACCATTGTTGTTCACATCCCCATAGACAAAATCATATGGCATATCATACACATATCTGTACAGGTTAAAGGTCACCACATAGAATATGGCTATGATAACAACAGGTATACCTGAAATCAAAACGATGAAATGCAACTTATTTATATTAATATGTATACGTAATATATAATAATACAAAGTTCATATTACTGACAACACTTTATTTTGGACTGTACAAATTAAATATTAAACTTAAGATTACACGTGAAACAAAAAGGAAAAATGGTTCAGATCCATGAATTATTTCAGGCATAGAAATTAATACAACCTTGAAGAACCTCTGTCCCTCTGGAACCATATAAAGAAGACACCCAGGTTGACTTTAACCTGCTAAATTTCTATAGTGGATTAGTCCAACTTCCACTGTGAACAGTACATGGCATATCAATGAGTAGCAAACAGTGCAGATCATGAGTGGTTTGCAAATCAGTATCACTTGATGTCTGAGGTATATTGTACCAAGAATTTATCAACTTACCCCATCCAAGCAGGAAGAAGAACACATACTTCCTGTCTGTATGTTCATCATTCAGTACCAGGATCTTCCAGAAATTTAGAGCCTGTTGAGCAGTTAAGATAATGGAAGTGAAAAATAAATATTTATAATCAATTCACAATTGAGCTTTTGACTGACAATGGCTCCATATTCATAAAACCGTTTTATTTAAGCAAGAGAATTATTTATTTTGACATTTTAGACATTTCTCCTTATAAAGAATTTTCCTATAACTATGAACAATGAACAAGCCAACTTAGCTGTAAAAGAAAAATAAGAGAGATAAATTCTAGTCCTTTAAAGTAAGCTAGAAAAGGTCTAATCAGCCCATAGATTGCCATTTACCCCATCAGGATATAATCAGAAGTCAATTTAAGGGCATCCTAAGAAAGGAATGTACAACAGTCCTTACTTGAGTCATCATCCAGGAGAACTGGCAGAGGAAGAAATAATGCAGAAATAATGCCATCACTATACACCTGTAGTTGTCATCTCCTATTGTATATACCAGAATTTCATCAGGGCTTAGGTACGCTGCCACCACGTAACATATCTGAAATATAACACAATATGGACTTTAAACGTCTATTTTATGCTAAAATTTTGAATGTTACACTTCTATTTTTATGCTAAAATTTTGAAAGTTACACTTCTATTTTATGCTAACATCTTAAATATTACACTTCTATTGTATGCTAAAATGGTACACTTCTATTTTTCTCATCAATTCGATCGTATACATCAGAATGTTTTACTTTTGTTGGTCTATCAGATGTGAATTTCCATTGGCATTTTTAACTATCTGCCATGAGACAACTGAAAAGTTTATTTCATAAGATCGATTATTTCCTTCAAGAAATATATCGTATTTATTCTCAACTTTGTCAGCGTGCATAGTTACCGAGTGACGTCACAAAGGTATTGTTCGGGACACTCGGTTAATTACGTAGAATTATGTAATATTCGGAATTCTCGGCACCTGCGCAGGTATATAAGGATAGATCGTCTGAATTCCAGCCTTTCCGGTTTTGTCTGCATGCAGCATCACCCGCGTCTATTTGTCAATTAATTGCATCTACGATAATCCTTCGCTTTCTCGTTATAAATTTATTCTTTTTATATCATTACTAATACTTTGTGATGCCTGGAAGAGGGAGAGGAAGGAAACGGTCAGCAGGACCTGCCATTGCTGCCAGGGATAACACCCCAAAGAGGAGGAGATCGGATCCCGCCAGATCCTCGCAGGAGGATCGCCGTGAGCCAACTTTTTAATTCTTATATTGATTTTAACGAGATCATAAAGGCATCTCAAATGGTGCAATTACCAGATAATGAGAATAGGGGTGGTGAGGATGGCAACACATCCGAAAACGAATCGCTATATTCAACGAACCAGGAGAAGGTTCGGCATAGCGTGGGTTCAAACATGAACCAAAACACGCAAGACATGAGCAATCCTCCGCCAAACTTTTGTAAAGGAAAACACGCGACAAAGCATTTTCCCGTTAATGCAAAACCAACTGCCGATCGACCCGGTCAAAATGTCCGAGGACGATCTTACATTGCACGTGCCGGCTTCACTAAAACAAAGAATTTGTCAGGGCGAGTACATTAATCTCTGCTTATTGCTTAAGGGTGCAGTCGAGTTGTCAGATTTATGCACGGGCCAAGTGCTGTCAATTTCGGACGGCCAAATTATTTCCAAGCCGAAAGAATGCAAAGACAATATACATTCCATAGAACAATGGACCGACGCTTTGTCATCTATGCGGCGATCTATTTAACAACACATGCAGATAAAACGCATCAGTTGCTGCAATATATGTCCACAATAAGGGAATGTGCCAAACGCCCAGGTTTTGCATGGCAAACTTACGATAAGCAGTTTCGCCTTCGCCAGTCTAATTCACCCAGCTCGTGGGCGGCAATTAACCATGACCTATGGTGTAGGTGCATGAATGCAACCACAACTCAAGCACCGGTCGCACAAAAACCCTCGGCTCCCGTATGCATTGACTTTAATAAAGGGAATTGCAAATGGCGTAATTGCAGGTTTTCGCACGTTTGTCAAAAGTGCGGTAAACCCCATAGTTCAATAAATTGTTTCTTGAACAAGGCTAGCCAACAACACCAGTCGGCTTCCTCTACGAATGCGCCATTTCGCCAGGAGCGTTCATTTCGTGGCGGTCGGGCAAACCCCGGAAAGAATTATTGACTCGCGTGCCCCTTCAAATTTTGACTTGTATAGTTTAGCTCACAGTCCGATCAACATAGAACATTTAAAATCACTACTTGCTAATTACGAAGCAGATATGGCCCATTTTCTTTTAGACGGTTTTCTCAACGGTTTTCGCTTGAACTACACAGGGCCGCGCATACCCAGAGATGCTAGCAATTTAAAGTCGGTTCAGGAATATCCAGAAATTGTTCAACAAAAAAATTAATAAAGAAATTTTAGCGGGCCGAGTTGCGGGCCCATTCCACGACAGACCGATGCATTCGCTGATAGTTTCCCCTTTGGGATTGGTTCCAAAGAAAAATGTCGGCGACTTCCGCTTAATACACCATTTATCGTTTCCAGCCGGTCAATCAATTAATGATTTTATAGACCCAAATTTATGCTCCGTTCGTATACAAGCTTCGATGAAGCAGTTTTCATCTTCAAGATCTCGGGCGCGATTGCTGTTTATTCAAAATGGACTTAAAAACGCCTTTCGGCTTCTGCCGGTCAATCCGGACGATTTTGATCTCTTAGGTTTTCGTTTTAGAGACCAGTATTTTTCGACAAAGCTCTCCTGTTTGGTTCAAGCGTAAGCCCTAGTACGTTCGAGAAATTTTCTACATTTCTTGAGGCAGCGGTTAAACAAAATTTACGGTCTGGAAAATTAATCCATTACCTCGATGATTTTTTCGGGGGAGATAACTCACACGAATCTTGCTTGCAATTAATGCATCATTTCAACGAGTGTATGGCAGCACTAAATGTTCCGCTAGCCACAGAAAAAACGTTGGTCCTACTACAGTCATTGTATTTCTAGGCCTTGAATTAGATTCGCACAAAATGGAAATTCGCATTCCTCGCGAGAAAATAGAGGAGGTTGTCCAAAAAATAGAAATTATTTTACAAAGGAGTAAAACTACTTGAAGCAGTTACAATCGTTGATTGGCTCTTTAAATTTCTGTTGTAGGGCTATAGTCGCAGGTCGAACCTTTTGTCGTCGCCTTATCAATGCCACATGCGGTCTCACAAAACCACATCACCATGTTAGGGTCAACAAGCATATAAAATTGGATTTACAAATGTGGTTGCAATTCTTCCGGAATCATAACGGTATCTCGGTCTTTCATGACCGCTATTGGGTTTCCACTCCCGATATTCAACTATACACAGACAGCGCCGCGGGCCCAGAATTAGGTTTTGGCTTTACTTCCGGAATCGTTGGAGTCACGCACGGTGGCCAGTTGAATGGCACGACAGCGGATTTACAAGAGATATCACTGTTCTAGAGATTTTCCTATCTTAGTAGCTATATGTATATGGGGCTCTGAAATGCAGAATAAGAAAATCAAATTCAATTGCGACAATACGGCAGTTGTAAACTTATTAATACAATGACTTCAAAATCAAGCTTGGTAATGTGTATTCTCAGATCGATCACTTGGAAATGTCTACAATCAAACATTATAATTAAAGCTACACACTTCCCGGTGTTGACAACACAATCTGTGATGCGCTTTCTCGCTTTCAGATGGATCGTTTCAGACAGCTAGCTCCTCAGGCAGACGCGAAACCGTTCCCAGTACCACTTCTCTGTGGCACATCTTCGACACAGAGCTGCCAGACTCATGTTAGATAGCCTAGCTTCAAACACGTTGGCTACATATGTGACTGCGCTGAATTCATTTCAGAGCTTTCGCACTACATACCAGTTTCCTTTAAACTGGCCGGCACACAGTTCTAATGTAGTACTATTTATCTCGCATTGTTTTGAACGAGGACTATCTCCCAAAACAATTACAACATATATTGCGGGGTGGAAGCTTTTTTCATAAGATCCATGGTTGGTATGACTTATGGACTTGTTTGTGGTTCGTAAGTTACTAGAGGGCTGTCGCAGGGCTCGACAGACATATGATATACGGGCACCGATTTCAAAGAAACTTTTAGAACGTATTTGCTCAAACTTGGTTAATGTATGTTACGATCACTACGAAACTGTCCTGTTTTCAGCTGTGTATATTCTGGCGTATTTTGGGTTATTTCGGGTCAGTGAACTCGTCGGCAACTCTTTAACCTGCTGCATAATGCACTGGCAATTGAGAACGTTACCTTCCAAGATTCGAATTCAGTCACAATTACCTTGTACCGCACGAAAAACAATCAGTCTGGTAAGCCAATTCTTTAAAATTGCCACGGGAACTCGAACCCGAATTGTGCCCGGTCCAAGCTTTGCAGAATTTCTTAAATATCAGACCGAGGGTGAACGGTCCATTCTTTTGTCATGCTAATGGTCTTCCCCTTACACGGTCTCAATTCGCAGCCGTTTTGAGAAAAGTCTTGCGTTCGGTTCTTTAATCTCGCGCAAATTTACATCCCATAGTTTTAGAATAGGCCGGGCGTCAGATCTAGCTATAAATGGGCTTTCTGGAGAAGACTTATGAAACTGGGGCGTTGGCGATCCGACGCTTTTTCAATTATATATTCGCTAATGCAGTATTTTAAGGTATCTTATGTCAATATGACGTCGCATGAAGTGTTGTTAACCCCCCCCCCCCCGTTCCGCATTTATAATACGATAGATATGAGAATTCACTTTCATGAATTTATTTTTGACAGATATATGGGTTATTGGAGATTCCATACCCTTTTGGGCGGGCGCCGCAGAGAGAGGAACACCCAACCTCAGCTTACAAAAAGGCAAAACAGTGGCCTGGTGGGGCTACGCGGTATGTCATGGAAGGATTTCACCTTTTAGCCTTCAATGCGACGTTCTTTTCAGGCAAGCCCTGAACTTATTGTTATTAACCTTGGTGGTAATGTTTGCCATATATTCCTACCAAAGAATTGTTACCTATCATTCAAGAAGGTATTGAATACCTACGCCGGGCATTCCCCGATGTAATTTTAGTTTGGTTGGATGTCCTCCAGCGAATATCGTGGGGGGACAAGACCTTGAGTAATGCTTCTATCGAACAAAAGCGACGACGCATTAATAGGTGGGGACACCAGCAAGTAAATGTTGGGGGCCATCGGCTGTCTTTCGCCGGATATCGACCACAAGTCTGCAGGATACTTTCGCCCAGACGGTGTCCATTTGTCCGTGCAGGGACTCGAACTATATCTCGAGAATTTACAGAATACGTTGGCGTCCCTGATCTAAGAATTTTGGGGGTAAACTCAAAATAAGGTCGTAAACATATTGCTTAAACGCGCTGTCGCTGTTGCACTGCACAAATCTAAATACTAAAGCTCTTTAGAGTTTCTTGTGGCGGAAAAATTTGCAGGGGCAGATGCATGCGCTTGGTTAGAGTCTTTTAGCTGCTTTTGGAAGGGTTTTGTCACATCTTACCACTAAAGCCGGCATTTCATTCTCTGCGTATGATGGCCCCTGGGGAGACACTTCAACGCAGGAATTAAATGTCGGTCAGAATCTCTGGGGTTTTTAATAATTATATAATTTTAATTTCCCGGTTTTGCCCGGAGTGAGCTGCTGCTCGGCTTTCCGGTGAGGAGGGCACAATAGGGATATGGCTATCCGCAACTACTTTCGGAGTATGGCACTCCTAGGCATGGTAAGAGTAGGTATCTGTCCCTGCGGAAGGCTGGTCCCAGTTGTCACGGCCATTTTTCCAAACCTTATAAAAATGTCTAAACATTTGAGAAATTAAATGATTTATTAAAGCATTTCATTGAAACCATCGTTTGTTGTTGACAGAGTTATTGTATGAATAAGATCGATTATTTCCTTCAAGAAATATATCGTATTTATTCTCAACTTTGTCAGCGTGCAGAGTTACCAGTGACGTCACAAAGGTATTGTTCGGGACCTCGGTTAATTACGTGAATTATGTAATATTCGGAATTCTCGGCACCTGCGCGGTTATAAGGATAGATCGTCTGATTCCAGCCTTTCCGGTTTTGTCTGCATGCAGCATCACCCGCGTCTATTTGTCAAACCCACCCACCACACCCATAAGTATTGCACATGTATTATTAAAAGGTAGCAGAGTGTTTCTGTTATAGTTTATATGGCTTTCCTTTTATGACACGCGATACTGCCTAAGTGCTATATAGTTTCAGATTGCAGAGTAGTTCCCAGTGCTGTTGACTTGGTATGTCGACTATTCCACCCTAAAGTATAAACGGGAATAAGGAGCCAACCATGCTAGTCACCAGAGGCATGTCATAAACATTCGGACGCTAAACGGAATAGGACAAACTGGGAAAGAACATGGCAGTATCAATGGGACTGGATATAACCGGAGATCGTGGGGTTTCCTAACTGGATAATGAACGATTATAACTTTGCATTTCTAATGCACCACTCGTCGGAAGCACACAGGACCTTCTTGGAACATTTGTTTTTACAAGGTGAATTCCTCCACTGGAAATGAACAGGAACTTTTATAAAAGAAACAACTTCTATACAATGTGATTTATCTTCAAGAAGTGAACAGGTTTTTGCTTAAAGGAACTGTTTTCTTCAATGTGAATTTCCCTTCTGAGAGTGAACTGGAACTGTCTTAAAATAATTGTATGTTACAATGAGACTTCTTTAGCAATGTTTCATTTTATATTTTGTTAATGCCTTTTTAATTTCATATATTTATGTCGTGACATAATGTGGTACACCGTACCCGGAACTGTGATTGCACAAGGGAATTATGATAAGTTGCTGGTCTGTGTTCTCACAGGTCCGGATTTGGAGAATTATCCTTTGGCGGGCGGCGGGCCTTCGCGGGGAGGTGCCTTGGATTCTTTCTTAATGGGCTACAGGTCAGTATGCATCGGGTGCACCTGCCTCTTGTTCTTTGCACATGATGGCTTTCTGACACTTCCTGCAGGGACTGGTTGTGGGTGGGGTACCTGAAGTTTAAACATGGACTGTATAGCGTGCTCACTAACATCAGGCATGGCTGTCCCTTATTATTTCGATGGGTACTCCATATATTGCTCAATTAGAGCTACTGAAAGTTCCATGATATGGGCTGCTCATATTTGTCCTGCCGGATTTCTCTGCCAGTTGTGAGGTGGACGGAAAATGGCGCAAGGGGACAGAGCATCCCTGGTTAGAGTCTTTTCTGCTTTTGGAAGGGTTTGGTCAACATCCTACCACTAAAGCCGGCACCCCCCTTTCTTCTCTGCGTATGATGGCCCCTGGGAGACACTTCAACGCAGGAATTAAATGTCGGTCAGAATCTCTGGGGTTTTTTAATTATTAATTTTAATTTCTTCCCTTTTGCCCGAGTGAGCATGCTGCTCGGCTTTCCCGCCCCGGAGGGGTATGCCCCCCTACCCTTTCGGGTAGGCTCTCCTGGCAGGTAACAACAAACCCCCCCCCCCAAAACCCCCCCCATTACCCCCCCCCCCCCCCCCCCCCCCCCCCCCCCCCCCCCCCCCCCCCCCCCCCCCCCCCCCCCCATTTTCCCCCCCCCCCCCCCCCCCCCCCCCCCCCCCCCCCCCCCCCCCCCCCCCCCCAACCTTAAAAATGTCTAAACTTTGAGAAATTAAATGTTTATAAAGCTTTCTGCCATCGTTTGTTGTCGAATAATATAAAATATGTATTTTATGATCTCCTGTAAACGGACCTATGATTAGCCTGGTTATATCTGCTAGTATTTCTTTACATATTAAATAAATTTTGAAATCCCATCAATATATCTATAACCCCCTTCAAACAGTTGTATGTAGGCTTTAAGAAAGCTGGCACAAAATGTGACACTGAGAGTTAAAGATGTGTAAGAATTGCAAAAAGAAGACAAAGAACTTACCTGAGTTGCCATGGCAGCAAAGCACATATGCATAAGTAGACTGGCACTAAACATTGCACTTACAGAGCATATGTGGTGAGCAAGAATTGCTAGAAGCAGTCCAGTCTGCAAAAGAAGACAACATGAAACTATTAAAATTCTATTATTTTAGTAAAAAATCAGACAAAATATGTTTTAAGAAATGAAAGAACCAAGATGTATTGGGGGTTACCCGCATCACACTAATATTTCACTGATATAAATCTTTATAAATGTTTTATCTTGTATGCCTTGTTCAAAAATTGAAGTTGGGTAAGAAATTTCATTTCAGTTAGTGACCTATTTTTTGTAGTCATGAGCATCATCAGATAGGTCCCTCTGTTGTTTTTTTTAAAATCTGTTTCGAGACTGAAAATACCTTTCCAAAAGTGTATAGCTTTAAATACTTTCTCATAAAACACAATAAAAAATTTATAATGGCGGACAGAATTTTAATTTTAGTCTGGTGCTACCTTAAGTTCTACCCTACATGTACTTACCATGCAAATGAAGCAGGAAACGAAGAACCACACTGAATATCCAACAAGTCCACGGTCAGAGGTCCGAGCCTTGACAGCATAGTGGGTCAGGTGACTACACGAGCAGTCCACAAAATCATCTACTCCAAGGTTAAGGTCATTTGAGACTTGACAGACCTCATTGGGTGAAACCCATTGTTTCAAACCCATGTCAAAGTAAACACATCTAAAATTGGCAAAATGTAAATTTAAAGTTTGAAATGTACTGTGAAAGCATGTAAATCTGTTGGCATATAAATCACAGTGATCTTTAATAAAATGCATCTTGCTGGTACTTATTCTATTTTTAATAGAAAAAGGTTTCATGTCAGACAGTTATACATTGGGATCTTAAATTCTTGCAGGGACACACCCATAAAATCAACAAACATTAATGCCCCAAGAACATGAATAGTTTTTACAGTAACTCTGTTCCTTTTGCACAAAATCTGCATCTGCATACAAGTCAGTGTTTGAAAAAACTGTCTATTGTACATTTTTCTGGGCATGTAAACTTTTCTTTTCACCAACCAAAATCCTTGGTGCATCAAAGTAAAACCTATTTTGGTTATAGATTACAAAGATTTCAGACTTAGTTTTTGCACCACCCTCCTTCCTGGAGGTCTCACCGGTACATTGGCTGAAAAAAGATTTCTAGAAGCCCAGTCAAGTTACGCATTTGAACTAAAAACCTTCAGGTTCGGTTGCAAGTGATTCATTTAGTAATTGTAGTAATTTTAATTAGCAAAGTTCTAAATCAAATTTAATTTTCTACTTTTGTCAAATATCAAACTGCATTTTATATAGACAAGTACGAGTAGTATATAATATAAGAATGTCTTACTGTGCGCGACTAGTTGCGATTCGTCTATCAGGACTATGGATTCTGTATTTGACTGGGAAATCAGTGTAAGAGGACTGGTATCCTTTCACACCAAATGAAACAACCTGTGAAATATAATATACATGTACATGAAGAATATTGTGGATGAAATAATATTGTACATTTACAGCATGTTATTTTTTTCTTCAATTTTAATCTCCAAAAGTTGTGGGCAACTTTAAACAAAGTAACTTTTTAACTTCAGCAAAGGTTATAAAAAATACATGAACAGTCCTACTGTGTATAGGAATATTTTGAAACAGCCTTTTAAAAGTATATGAAGGTAAACAATGACTTTCCAAAAGCAGCATACTTATCCTGTACCTGTTAATTTTCTAAATTGGATTTTTCCATCTTTTAGCTGAACAGTTTACACAAGTGCTCATTGAAAATGAAATGACAGAATATTGAGCAGTGCAGATCATGACCAGACTGCATGGGTAGGTACACTGATCATGATCTTCACTGGTCACAGCAAAAGGCAGAATCTCTTGCCTACATTAGGCGTTAATTACAAACTGTCACCAGTATATCATACCTTGCTACTCAGCAGCTCTCTCTCTTCACCTCTCTGGAACCACTGCTCACTCGTGTATTCTATCAGATGGAAGTCTTCACACTGTAAAACAAAATACACATTCTTTATTTAACAGTTGAAACCAAAAACAACTGCGGCAGTGTTAAAATTTGGCGTCTTTCAAGAATCCAAAATATTGGCAGTGTCAAAAATAGTAACAAATATAGTCTCTTTATTCTTTATATTATGATTACTACCAAATCAAATTTTAAACTTTGAAGAATGATATTGCACAAAATAAGAAACATTTTCTGACAACACTTTTTTTTGTGGAGAAATAACATAGATATGAAAGAAAAGTATACATTTTGTACTTCAACATTGTTTTAGAGTACATAGAAAACATGTCCATCATTATTCTATGAGAAATACAGTTAAACTTCTTTTCCCCCCCCTTCCCTAACCCCAAAAAACCCCCCCCCCCCCCCCCCCCCCCCCGGCACCCCCCCAAAATAAATAAAATTATTATACCCCAAACCCAAACCCCACCCCCCCCCCCCCCCCCCCCCCTCCCCCCCCTTTTTTTTTTTTTTTTTTTTTAATTTTTTTTTTTTAAAAAAAAAAATAATATTTATTTTTTAAATAAAAAAAAATAAAAAAAATTTTATTAAAAAAAAAACAAAAGAAAAAAGGTGGATTTTTAACTACCCTTAATTTTTTATTTTAAAATTTTTATTAAAAAAAAAAAAAAAAAATAAAAAATAATTTTTTTTTATTTAAAAAAAAATTTTATTTTTTTTTTATTTTTTTTTTTTTTTTTTTTTTTTTTTATAATATAAAAATAATATTAATTAATTTTTAAAAAAAAAAAAAAAAAAAAAAAAATTTTTTAAAAATTTTTTTTTTTTTTTTTATTTTTATATTTTTTAAAAATTATATTTATTTTTTTATTTTTTTTTTTTTTATATTTATAAAAATTATTTCTTTTTTTTTAATATAATATATATTTTATTTATATTTTTTAATAAAAAAAAAAAAATAAAAAATTAAAAATATACTTAACACAATTAAAAAAAAAATAAAATTTTTATTTTTTTTTTATAATAAAAATTTAAAAATTATACTATTCTACCCACACAATATTGCAAGTGATCAAGGGGCTTTAAGAAAACTATTTTACCTCTGATTCCGTGTTTTCTGGTATGTTAGGCATTTTATTTGGAATGACAAACTCATCCTGTCTCCTGGAAATATGAAGCACAGCATTAGAATTTATTCATGTAATCTGTAGTGTTTAAAATACAAGAGCTGTCCATGAGACAGCACACTCGACTATTCTCAGTGCTTGCCAATAAAACAAAACTTTTGTCAGTAAATAACAAAACAAAATTCTGTTGACTCTTTAAGTATTAACTAGAAAACCATAACCATCAAAGAACTTAGATATATGCCTGATAGTAACTTACACATAAAAGTTTTACTTATATTCAGCTTGCATGCAAACTTTTAACCAGAATGACCAAGCACAACAAAGGCCATAAATTCAGTCAGGAGTTGTATAATTATTTTCACTCCCATTTCAATATCACAATACATGTATAAAGACTGATACCACAGCTGTGAAAGAAAGGTAACTTACTGTCCAGGGTACTCGTATCCCTGTATCTTTCCTACAGGCCATCTTCCTGCGGCAATGCTGGCATAGGGACACTGCTTTGTATGGCTGAATTTAAAATGATTACATATATTAGGAAATAACTCCCTAAAAACATGATATTGTTATGTGTATATAAAAGTTGCAAGTTTAAAAAAAAAAAAAAAAAAAAAAAACATAAAATATTAAAAAATTTTCACAAAAATTTCAATAAAAAAAAAATTTTCTTCCCCCTCCCCTAAACTTTTACTATAATTACTGTAAATTAAGGAAGTTTTACTATTACTGTAAATTAAGCAAGTTTTTAATATTAAAAGGAAGTTTTACTATTACTGTAAATTAAGGAAGTTTTTTTACTATTACTGTAAATTAAGTTAGTTTAAGGAAGTTTTACTATTACTGTAAATTAAGGAAGTTTTACTATTACTGTAAATTAAGGAAGTTTTACTATTACTGTAAATTAAGGAAGTTTAAGGAGTTTTATATTACTGTAAATCCTAAAGTTTAAGGAAGTTTTACTATTACTGTAAATTAAGGGAAGTTTTACTATTACTGTAAATATTTAAGGAAGTTTTACTATTACTGTAAATTAAGGAAGTTTTACTATTACTGTAAATTAAGGAATTTTACACAACCCCCAAAACCAGGGGGGCCCCGGGCCCCCCCCCCCCCCCCCCCCCCCCCCCCCTTACGTAAATTAAGGAAGTTTTACTATTACCGTAAATTAAGGGTTTTACTTTTATTATTACTAAATTAAGGAAGTTTTACTATTACTGTAAATTAAGGAAGTTTTACTATTACTGTAAATTAAGGAAGTTTTACTATTACTGTAAATTAAGGAAGTTTAAGGAAGTTTTACTATTACTGTAAATTAAGGAAGTTTTACTATTACTGTAAATTAAGGAAGTTTTACTATTACTGTAAATTAAGGAAGTTTTACTATTACTGTAAATTAAGGAAGTTTTACTATTACTGTAAATTAAGGAAGTTTTACTATTACTGTAAATTAATGGAAGTTTATTTTACTATTACTGTAAATTAAGGAAGTTATTTTTACTATTACTGTAAATTAAGGAAGTTTAAGGAAGTTTTACTATTACTGTAAATTAAGGAAGTTTTACTATTACTGTAAATTAAGGAAGTTTTACTATTACCGTAAATTAAGGAAGTTTTATTATTACTGTAAATTAAGGAAGTTTTACTATTACTGTAAATTAAGGAAGTTCTACTATTACTGTAAATTAAGGAAGTTTTACTATTACTGTAAATTAAGGAAGTTTTACTATTACTGTAAATTAAGGAAGTTCTACTATTACTGTAAATTAAGGAAGTTTTACTATTACTTAAAATTGGGAAATATTCATTAAGATTTAATTTTCATGAATTTCCCTCTTCGCAAATTGAAAAATATCGTGAAAGTTTCATTTCACATACATTCACTATTTGAGAATTATCCTTTAGGGAACATAGAATTCCTGAATAAGTCTGTATGCACGCAAATCGTGAAATTTTCATCACGCAAAAATTACACAATTTACAGTAAGCAGAATTTTATTAAGCCAAGTCATTCCTGATGTTGGTTTGCCAGTTTAAAACTACCTGTAAGTACTACATTAGAAATTTCATGAATTTTTTGCAATGTGAAAATTACCTAATTTACAGCACATGACTTCTTACAGTTTAACTGAGAAGTGCCCATGCTTTTGCAATCAGTGTAGATTATGATTAGCCTTTAAATCTGTCCAGTCTGATCATGATCTGCACTGTTCGCTATTTCGTCAGTAAATTTTAAGTAAGCACCCCTTTGAACCATTAATGGTACTGTCCAAACTGAAAAGTGGACTGATCCATTTTAGAAATTCAGCAGGGCTCATGTTTAGGCAAGATCTGATTAGTTTTAGCTTTTACACAATAATAACATTAAGTTGCTTACAGTTTAGGTGGGCTAGGTGACGGACACTCCGCCCCAGTGACCAACATGTACGCAACATTTTCCATGATAACCGCCAGCTGGTAGCGCCCTCTGGTGGCATCGCTCTTGTCTGGACTCAACAGTTTGCACAACAAGTTGACCAACTGACCCACAAGCTGTGTAGGTAGTCTGAAAATAAAATTGTGAAAATGTGACTTTCATACGCCTTGGTTTGAAAAAGTTTCCAGACACTGCCACCAAACCATTCCAGCTGTATCGCTATTTCAAAACTTGATGATCAAAAAATTGATCTAGCCATGTTATTTCTTACAATGACAGGACTGGTCCATTAAAATTAAATAATACCATTAATACAAGATGACAGTTTGGGTTGATCCTGAAAAATGCATGAGTGAATAAACAAAGAAGCAGATACAAAAGCTTTGTGAGCAACCCTTGATATGCAAATCATGTAAATCTACATCCTCAAATTCTAGTAAGCACACATTAGTAAAATACACTTACCTGCGTTTGAGCCCTTCCTCGACGATATCGTTCACGATTTCTTCTGTCAGTGTTACCTGATCTTCCGTAACGTACTCATTCACCTGCAGGTCATCATCCAGCTTATCAATTATACTGAAATATATACAAAATTTTCATTATCTTTTCCGTTATCTATTAATAACATAATTATCAAGTTAAAAACATTATAAAATCAATTCTTAACCTTTATTCTACATATTATTAAAATATACTTGTCCATTTGGTCAATTTTCATAGTTTCATTGGTTACCGAAAAAGGGCTGCTAAATGAAAAATTACTGACTGAATAACAAACAGTGCCGATCATGACCAGACTGCATGGAAGCATGAGTTGATCATGATCTGCACTGGTCTCAAAATCAGAATCACTTGCTGTCAGTAGGTTAAGTGTTGAAATTGTGTAATGATGTTTTAGGCTCTCTGCTTTCACTATTACTTTACAATGTGAAATAATGTATTGCTTGCAATACTGCTAGGCCATGCTATATTATGCATTAAAGCACATTAACTTGCAGTACTTGTTTGCCCCCAATAAATAACTCACAACTTTCAGTAAGAAACGTTTTTTCTTAAAAAAAAACAATTACAAAACATTACTTGTAAGTATGGAAACCCTACAGCCAAAAATACAGTTTTTCTATACAGTAAAAACACAAGGCATTGCTGTCTTGCTCTCCATAACTATATTTTGCATATCAATTTATAAACTTACCTAGTACAGTAAAGTTCAACTAGTAAGACGACCAGATATCAAGACTTCCCTAAATATCAAGACCAAACATTTCGGAATCAAAGGGTACATTTTATTGTAAAAAGGTCTCGATAAAAAGACTGTGTCAATATTAAGACCATTTTATGCCGGTCTGAATGGTAGTATTACTATACATTGGAACTTTACTGTATTTTAAATGTGTACTTACTCTCTTATATTATCATCAGTGAGTGGTTTATCTTTAATATTTTTGATGATATCCCATATATCAATATCTTTAGGCTCTGCGATCAGAATGTAAGCCCTGTTGGCAACCGGATTGAGACTGAAAACAATAGAAAGCATATAAAATGTTACACATTTAGCATTGGTGAAAATGTATTTTTCAATGGATGAACTAAAATCTGCTAAATTTTTTGTGATGAAAATTTCATTTCTGAAAGGCAAACTTCTCTAAATATGAAACTAGTATGTGAAATGAATCTTTCACAATATATTTGAATTTGCGAACAATCGTGAAAATCAAATTATAAGGAATATGTTCCCAATTTACACATTTATATGCTTGCTTTGTCTGACATTGATGGACCTTTAGAAGGCTGGAACATAGTTATTTTACGTTAATGTCATACTTGAATAAGTTCACGGTTGTAAACTATTAGATTTTAAATTAATTTGTACCTGTAAATCAACAATACTTTCATTCTAGCCCTATTTAGCTATCTTAGTGGCATTTCAGATACAGATGTTGACACTGTTACCTAGCTCTGCATGGTTTTTCCATTTGATGACACAAAAGTAAGAACTCTTTCATTTTTTCTTGCGATTTAACATCTGTTTCAGAAGTATTTCTGTCAGTTATTTACAGGCCCGCAGACTATTGACCCATGGATGTTAATACCTGAACACAACATTGTCCTCCTTAGGGAACTACTAACTTCCTCACAAAGAAGTCTGGTTCGGAACAGGGCTGGAACCAACCGCAACCAGTGAGAAGTTTTCAGATTTCAAGTCGGTGACCTCAATCACTTGTCAATGAAGGTGCATCCAACATTAACAGCTCCCTATAAGCTTTAAAACTTAAAGACACAGAAAACGTTTACTGACCTTGCACCATTTGTCGGGGATCCAAGTTCAATGTAGAACTGCTTAGGGTATTTATCCCTAGATGCCAGAAAAGGTGTCAGATTTATATCAATATACTGTAATTCTTGACGTTCCGGTTCGAATACCAACTGTCCAGATTGGTTTTCAAAGTCTTCGCCCTCCAGAGCAGGGGAAACTGTGACCCCATTTACAGTTTCTTGACGGTTCATCTGAACTGTACGGTAAACAACTTCAACACGGTAATTCTGACCCTTCACTCGCCTCACTCCAAGTCTTATATCGGACTCCAAGTTGCTGACAACAACATCTCTGCAATTCAAGAATAAATTGTGATTCTAACATGGCTCAATCATTTAAACAAAGAAGGAAATCAAGAGCTGTAAATGCTGCAATAGACAGTGTTTTCTAGTGGCCACTCATAAAGGACTGTTATGACATCAACAATGACGTCAACTGTGCCAGAAGGTTGAAGCTTTAGTTTTAATAATGATAGTGACTCACAGTCTGACAGTAGATGGATGAAGGACTGACTGATTTTTTATATTGTCAACAGTTTTGGACAAGATCTATCTTTTTTGCAGGGATGGGTTCAATACCTGTTTTAATTGTGTTTCATTTATTTTACATCACCATCAATCCTGGAAAGGGTACTAGACTCTCCTCCTCCATAAGAAACTGCAAACGTTTTCACGTAAGGTGTCAAGTCATTAGGTTGAACTGAACTCTGGGCCCTTCATAAGCACAGGGTTTAGTAATTTCGGACAATCTCTACTGAATGAAGGTACATGCAATACATTAACATATTACACTGAATTCAAAGCACAGTGAAGTCATAAACACCACTATTATAATTACAAAATCAATATATTTTCATACTTAAATCAAACAAAACACAATAGGGAGTAAACTACCTGGATTCATCAGTGAATTCGATAAGACCTCTGACAAAATCACTTGGTTCTACAGTAACAAAGGCTACCAATGCTTCAGGATCAAGTTCAGCATCATTCTGTACAGACACAAGCTCTACAACAAAACTCTCTTCTTCCTCTGGTTCCTGTGTAATGGACAACAAATTCTGCTATAACAGTACACCAAAAATATACAAGAGCTGTCAGTAGGACAGCGCGCTCGACTTTTTTAGTGCTTGCCAATAAAACAAAACTTTGACAGTTAAGGGCACACAAGAATTTAACTAGGAATTTCTAAGTACAAATCAAGATACATTTTCACAGAGTTATCTTCTCTTGCTTACAGATAGGTCTCATGATGGTACATAAGTACTCCAACTTTCAAAGTAATATCTCAAATGGTTAAGTCAACAAGTGGACAAGAATGAAAATTTTAACTGAGTTTCTAAGTCAAAAAGGGCCATAATTCATATAAAATCCTTCACAGAATTACCTTCTCCTGCCCATGTTTTGGGATCATGATGGTAAACAAGTATTCCAACTTTCAATAAGTGGATTTTACCCATATTCAATGTATTTTCTAAGTAAAAAAGGGGCATAATTCTGTTCAAAACCTTGACAGAGTTATGTACTCTTGTCTGTTGATGTAGGTCATGATGGTAAACAAGTATGGTAAGTTTCAAAGCAATACCTCCAATGGTTTGGAAATAAAGTGAGGTGGTACGAAAAACTTAACCAAGCTCAATACACTTTCTAAGTCAAAAAAGGGCCATAATTCTGTCAAAAACCATGACAGAGTTATGTACTCTTGTCTGTAGATGGAGGTTATGATGGTAAACAAGTATGGTAAGTTTCAAAGCCATACCTCTAATACTTTTGAAATAAAGTGGGGTGGTACGAAAAACTTAACCAAGGTGTGACGCCAACGCCGACGCCGACGCAGACGCCGACGCCGGGGCGAGTAGGATAGCTCCCCTTTTCATAGAAAAGTCGAGCTAAAAATATATCAACACTAAAAAAGTTTCATGATGAACTGAGAAGTTTACATGACCCATAATTATTTAAAAAGTGCAAAAACTTAACACCAAGGAAAGCATGATCTGACTGATATATAGGTCCATATAAAAATACCAAGGAAAGTTTTAGCATGATCTGACTAAGTTAAACTTAAATGTTCAATACAAAAATAAAACGTTTAACACCAAGGAAAGTTTCAGCATGAACTGACTAATTTACTTGACCCTATATTAAAGAATCACAAACCCTTTATATTTCTTTACATTGTGTATTTATTAAGCACACTGAAATACTTCTGATAATTAGTAAAGGTTCAGGTTTATTTGTTTCCACAGAAATATGTTGAAATGTGTCTATGTTTGATGAAGACTGGATAAAACCTTTCCCAGATACAGAGTTTACAATAGAAATTTTGTTTAATTCAGCAACTAAAAGGCCATTACTCTGTATTGTCTCAGGTAATCTACTCAATACCTAACCTAGACAAGATATTATACGCATAAACACTATGACAAGGTTTGGTGACGGATGCAAGGTTTTCTAAGATAGGAAATTTCAGCAATTAAAGGGCAGTAAGTCTGGAGTGTCTCTGTTGATCTGACTGGTTATGGAATCTGGTAACTCTGCTGCTCATTAGCATTGTAACAGTTAGGTATCGTATCGTATATTAGGGCTTTATCGTTGGTACTGGTTTCCCATAAGACCAACACTCCCAGAAGAGGTTAGTTATTTTAGGTTTCGGAGGATAGTGCAAGATACAGAAAGCGTCCTGATTCCAGAGACACTCCTGGTTCTTATACATACCAGGTGTATAGCACCCATACATGGGACCTCAGTTTTAGTCTCATCCTAAAGAATGTTAGTAATTTTAGTTGGTCAGCCCTGGGAATCGAACCCGCTACCCCGAGATTACAATTCTCATGCTCTACCAATTGAGCTATCCGGGCTGACTGACAGATAGGTGATTAGAATTATCAAAGTAAGAGAATGGACACTTTGTTACAGTTAGGTGGTTAGAATTATCAAAGTAAGAGAATGGACACATTGTAACAGTTAGGTGGTTAGAATTATCAAAGTAAGAGAATGGACACATTGTAACAGTTAGGTGGTTAGAATTATCAAAGTAAGAGAATGGACACATTGTAACAGTTAGGTGGTTAGAATTATCAAAGTAAGAGAATGGACACATTGTAACAGTTAGGTGGTTAGAATCATTGACACAATCAAGGTACATATATTCTCATGACACAAGCCTAAAACGTCTAGATATAGGCATCATATATAAAACTAAGTGATCTTACTGTATCATCAATGAGTGTGACATTGAAGTAACAATATTTTGTCCGTACAGGACAAATTGCCGTGCCAGATGTTGTCACAAGGTCCCCAGCAAGTATAACATCTTCAGCCTCCGAACTATCCACTGACAATTTTGCTTTCCATGTTACCTGGGTAAAAAAACCAAAAGTTTCGTAGTTTATAACTTAAATTCTAAATCAAATGGTGTCAACAAAATAAAACACATATACCAGATTGCTATGTAAGTACAATGCATACAAAAATTTGGAATTGTTTATCATTTAATAAACCACTGGAAGCTTGCTTCTGGTATACAAGATGGTACTTTTAATGTACAGTCAAACCTGTGTTTACAGCCACATATAAGACAGTAATACAAATGTACTTGAAAGTGAAAACACATTTGAAACAAACTTGTTTTGGTTGTGTGTGTTTTTTACATTTTGTCTCCAAGATTAGCAACAGTTACTGCCAAAAGTTTCATAAGAATCGGTCAAGGGATTTCTAAATATGATGTAGTCATGGAAGATGAAGCATTACCAGAGATTTAGGATAATTTCTACATTCCCCTAGGATTATGCAGGAATTGATAATGAAAATGTTTCATCTCGGTTATATCTATATATGTCTATGATATTGAACAAAATTGTGTACATTCTTATTTAAATCCATGCAACAAAATAGAAATATACAATGCAACACAATTAACCCTTACCCTGCTATACTTCTAAAATGGACTTGTCCATCCTTCATTTTGGAAAGTA
Organism: Saxidomus purpurata; assembly: GCA_022818135.1. NCBI lineage: Eukaryota > Metazoa > Mollusca > Bivalvia > Venerida > Veneridae > Saxidomus > Saxidomus purpurata. The sequence goes on from JAFMSR010000018.1 coordinate 11,902,996, forward strand.
CCATTATTGTTCAAAGGGGGTTTTGAATGGAAAGATACCGACTGGATAGCCAGCAGTGCAGATCATGATCAGACTGCATAAATGTGCAGAATCACTATCTGCTAGCAGGGCGAGAGTTCAAAGTTGAAACGAAAGAAAAAGTTAACTTTACCTCAACCTGTCCATATATTGCGACTGTCCGTACTAGTTTAAACGTTGCGGGTATTCCTGCGTCTTCATCCGCTGTCACATTCCGCGTCTCAGCAGAGAAACCAATCAAGCCATTGGACAGATCGTTCTGCTCAATTGTTATAGCAGCGAAACCCTGAAACAACCAGAATGCCTCTAACTGCTTTCTGTGATAATTTAATTGCTCGATAAATGGGCAGGATTTGGGGTTTTCCTAACTTATCCCTTTTTAATGTAGAGTGAATGTACTGGTTATGAGTTAAGTCATGACTGATTTTTGAGATTTTCAATCAGCTCCTGCAATCAGCTCCTGAATCTTGTGGTTGTATTTTAGTACAGGACCTATACAGTAAATCCCTGTCTTATCCAGCTACCTTTGGGCTAAGTTTATACTAATTCATTTCAGCTCAATTGTGAAAAAAGCTTGTAGCTAATCGAGTCACTTTCGAGTCCGCTTCCTGGAAAAACCAGTACTGGTGTCATATGTGGAGGTATGGTCGTGACCCCAGTGGGGCTCGAACCCGTAACCTCCGGGATGAGCGGCAGACACCTTAACCTCTACACCAGGTTCACCTGATGATGCCGATTAAAGCAATTTTAAACAGGTTTCCATAATATATTTTATGTAACCAGGACCTAGGGATAGTGTGGGAAAAGACAGACAGGTTTTACTGTATCTGTACTACAGCTGAACATCAAAGGTTGATTGTGAAACTATTGTATGTGCATTTAAACAAACCAGCAGATGTTAAAATTCCACAACCTCAACCCTCTCATCATGCTTATGAATATTTCTATGAAGTTTTAGAAGTCTATATCTAACACATTCATATGAAATTTCAAGTGTTCAATCTCCAATATATTTGGGAGTAGCTGTGAAACAAACTTTAAGACAAAACCTATACATTTGTAGTCATGGAAATTGTTTTCTCCCTTCCCCAAACTCTTTAAAACCGTAAAAAGTAACAGCCCTACTATGTGCACAACTTACCTTTCTGCCACCATCTGGCTCTCCCTCTGCAATTCTTGCACCTCCTGTAGGCTGAGTTAGGTATACAAGGACAGTTTCGTCAGGTTCTGCCAAATCGTCGGAAAGAATTGTAAGCTCTACGTACTTCTCGGTCTCACCTTGCTGTTGAAATATACAAAAATACATTGGTTCCGCATCTATTAATGTAAATAGCAAAAACTTCTGAATCCTGCTCCTGCTCAATATCTAAAATATACCTGTCCATTTTAATTTAGACAATTAATTAATTAATTAATTATGGACGGAGAGTGGTCACTTTTGTTAGCTCTGATAAAAAATACTCTGGTGAGCTAAAAAAGTCCAATATACCCTACCTGAAATGTGACGGATGTATCAAGCACCACGTAGTCTTCCGAGGATGTGGCAGACGTGAGCTTTTCTCTGTTAAACAGAACCTCTCGGATGGTGTCATTTCCATCACCTTCTTTAGGATTTATCTGCGATGTCCATCCCTCTCCCCCACCCACTGTTCGTATGACAACACTCACCGTGCCAAATATACCTCCTGCAAAATTTGTATACACTCAGCACATGTCATGATTAAACATTATGATCCTAAACAATTCAGATTTTTCAGATGTATATACATATGTTTCTCCCATTCAGTTCTTTTTATAAATTCTGTCAATGCCATCAGTTTTAGGGAACAGGAGCAGTGATGATTCTCATAGTTATACCTTCAATTAACATAATGACTAAAAGCTATACTTTGTTTTGATTCATCCTCTAGGAGAGTAGTTCAGTATCACATGCAGCCAAGGTGACTTCTAGGTAATTTATTTGAAAACTTTGAAATTTCTTATCAAAATAGTAAAACAGAATTCTTGTCCAAAAAGAGATACAGTACAGGGAAACAATAAATAAGAATTTCAACTGCAGGTTAAGTAAATAATTTTCGTTACATCAAACCTAATTTACACGAGAACAAAGGTTTTAAAGATTATGCCATTACAACTCCCCAGAATCTTTAATACTTAAACACGATGGAACCACTGAAAATGAAATCTCTTGAAAACATTTGTCAGAAAACATTTGCCTACAAATATAGCACGTAAAACTTCCTTTCCGTAACCAAGACGACAGCTGTCATGCAAACGTATATACATGCACAACAGTATTTCCACCAATATACACTTAAATACATGTTTATTCATATACATTTTATATCATTTATGTAAAAATATATATTTGCTTGGAAAATAACATGCATCACACAATACTCAGAAAATGAGAAAAAGTTTGTAAAAACCCAATCCGACTTTTGTACATTTTGTATGTGAAAAAAGGAAATAACCTGTTTTGGCACCTACAAACCAGTATATTATAATTATTTGGCCATATATACAGGACCAATACAAGATTGTTATATCAATTGGAATGAAGAGGAATAAATAGTATACTGTATTTGAGTGTACATAATATTTAAAAGCTTGAATTTGAGATTTACTACAATTCCTAAGTTTTTAGCTATGGTATAACTCCAAGGTGTTGCTCTAAAGGCTCATTCAAAGTTGAACATTAGCTCAGAGCATATAGTTTATTTGCACAAAACCAATGCTAAAATTCTTGTGGTCACTTAAGAGCCTTTATTTATAACGGCCAAAATTTTCTCTTGTTCCACGAGATAGAAAGCAAACTTTCTGATGAGACCAGTCTCAAATCTCCAGCATTTGATTGGCTGGAAATAGCCTCATTTTTAAATAGGACCAATCAGAAGCCATGTGATTAAGTCTGGTTCTCAAAAACTTTCATACATTCAAACTGATTTACATAAAGATGAAGTGCAGCTTTTACAGTCCAACCTGTGAACAAAGATCAATGGCTAGAAGAAACTAAAACAGTCCTTGTGGACCTAAGGCCTGTGCCTAACAGATTTTTCCTCTAAAAACAGATAATGCATTTTTTTCTCCCTGTTTGTTATTATTCACAGAGTGGTCTTAATTTGGAGGTGGTTTTTGACACAAGTTTGACAGAATACTGGTTTGCTTGCCCAATGTTATGAATCTGTTTTGATAAGGACACTATTGAGCGTTACTTGAGTTTATTTCAGGTTTTGAAAACTTGTTCCTGCGTATTGATTACAATTTATAATTACTAAAATCCCTTCCCAAACAGACCTTACCTATATTTTCTTGGTTTATGTGCACTAAAACACAGACATTAACTTCTTAATATAAAAGTTGTGACTAACCCTGTACACAGTAACTAAATGATACAATAGAAAATAAAGAAACATATTCTATCTCAGAATATAGGTTTGAAAGAACAATACTTATGTGCCAACACATTTATAACCTAGAACAAAGACTTATAAAGCTGTAATTATAGGTCTTTGCCCAGAATTACTTAAATTTGTCCTCCTAAGGAAAACTAATTACACTTAAAAACTTAAAATTTATGCGACTGGTTTTAGTGCATTTCTGATCAAACACTGTTTCTGACTGGTTGAATCTTTTAAAATTGCAGTTATTAAGTACTGTCTTAATTGCATTAAAGGAATGAAATTTTAATGTCTGGTAAAATGTGAATTGACATGGCTACACATGTGTGTAATTTTGTTACACATAATGGTTCTTCTGTTACTATTTTTAAAATTCCAAGGCTGTTTGGCACTAGAAGTATAGTGGCCTTAAATGTATGAACTAAAACTTTATTACCTGTACGTGTTATGGTAAGATTGACTTGCTGGTAGCGTTCTGGCACCGATAGAGCCGATGGTTCGATGTGCAGTACTCCGTAAGGATCATTGCTCTCCGCTATTGTTACAACAGAAGACTGGTGTATGTAGCTGATACGTGGGGATATACCTGAAATTGCAAAGTGCATGACACTCCTATTTTTTCACAATTAATTTGAAGTACAATGTACAGATCAATTCCAGAAATTTAAAAGGTTGAGTGACAAACTATTACACTTAGTATGGGTTTGTATATTCATCACTTCCATGAACAGTTTCTCCAATTGAGGGAAGTCACCTTTTAAATACTCAGTTGCCTTTACTGTCTGCCATTTTTCAAGTTTTTTAAAGTATTTATTACTGTTCTTACATACAATGTAGTTTAATCTTTTGTTTGGAAGAGCAGTGGACCTCCTCTATGCTCTGTAAGTCCACGGTCTAGCATAAACTGACCAATCAGAAGCCATATATTTTAGCATTCTTTCAAAAAAAAGCAACATGGGTTGATAATATAAGCAAGGGAGGTAACTTAAAGTGGAGTTCATCATCAAACTTTTTTATTGGCTATATCCATAGTAACATACTTGGTGCAGTTTCTGTTGGAAATTTCTCAACATCTGTCAGGTTAACATGGAATTTTTCCTCCTGTTCTGGTGAATTATCTTGCAAAACCTGAAATTTACAAACTTTTTAAGTCTTTATTTTATTTGTACTAATTTGTTTAAGCTAGGTTGTTAAACAAGTTCTCTTAACTTGTATAAATCAGTCTGAAATTGTAAACAATTATGGAATCATTCCCTTATTACGGACAGATAAAGAGAGCCAGTAAATATTTATTACTGCTACCAATTTACAGCTGGTAATACTGAGCCATACCTTTGCCCAAAGGACACACTTCAACAGGCACATCAATAGTTCAAACCCATGTGTTGCTATGGGTTACTAAGCCAGAATTATACACCACAAAGACCCACATGTAAACCAATGCCAAGAACGAGGAGTCGGGAGCGGGAGCGGGGCAAATATTTCTACCAGTGTAGACAAGCCATGTAGTCTGATCATGGTCTACACTGAACTACACTAATTATCATCCTAAAGATCAATAAAGCTAGCTTTCTACAGTCAGACAAATAAGTCTATTTTGAAAACTAATTTGATGAAGGTTAAATAAACTCTTTTTTAGATAATACTAAAACATTGTTCAAATGAATTTTAAAAAAAGTATTCACACCTATGTTTTCTCTCGTCTTGCATGTACACAAAGTTTGAAATATTATATTTAACTCTGTAAAGTTTACCTCTATCATAATGAGGGCAGATGTCTGGCCTGGCTCCATGACAACAGCATGGTTCTGTACTGTTTTAAAGTCAATTCCTGCCATTGCACTGATGCCCTCAGCTCGGTACTGTGTCTCTAGTTTACCCTCCGAACCATACAGCCGTAAAACATGCAGGTAGATCTGAAAATCAAATTATTCTAAAACATAATTATGTGTTTGGAAAAGTTAAGACAAAAGTTACTCCATATATAACAACTCCGGATATAGCGAAATTCTGTTTTTAGGGAACAACTTTAAATGGTCCCAAGGAGTTCGTTATAAACTGAGTTTACTGTATAAGCTAGAGATTAATTGACAAATCCTCAGGTCTCTGTTAGGACTGCACTCAAGAAACTTTTGCTCTTTTATGTCTACTAACAAAAGGTTTCATCATATGATCTTTTCAGCAGCATTTTACTGGCTCCATATTTGTGTCCTAAGGATGAGGTATTAGCTCGACTTCTACTGAGCTACTGGCAAGCCACCAGTGCAGAACGTGGCTAGCCTGCACATCTGTGCTGTCTGATCATGATCTGCACTGCTTGCTATTCAATCAGAAAATTTTCGTTGGCACCCCTATAAATCATTAATGGCAGAGTCTAAATTGAAAGATGGACAAGTCCATTTTAGCAATTTAGCAGGGTAAAGGTTAAATGAGGCTGTTCTATGAAACGTCTAGTCATTTTAAAACCACACATTACTTTCTTAAAAATGTTTAAATCTTCAGAGAGTATTTAAGGCACTTTGCACATTAGCTCTGGGAAGAAAATCTTCATGCATACACACACCTTTCCAAACATTTCAGAAACAGATGGTTTTGTAGAATTGTCGGCAAATCTCAGAAGACCATAGGGCTCAATGCGCACCAGAGTACGATCCTGCAGGAGTCTTGCACCACCTGCTACTGTGGTAGAGGGCGCTACTGGAAGGTGCACTGCAAACAGCTCTGGAACATCCCATCTTGCTGTCAACTGTTTAAATCAAATATAATACATGTACATGTAAATACATATAGTTATCAATTATATCCTTTAAGAATTATATCATATTTATTTTCAACTTTGTTGGCCCCTATAGTTACTGAGTGACGCTTCATTTGATCCAAGTACAATGTCTAACAACTAGAAAGATTTACCGATACAGTGAAGTTTTTCTCATCAATGCCATGTGGTATTCTGATACTACTGGAGTCAGGGGTCATTGTACCCTCAACAAACTCAAATGGTACCCGGCCATCCTGGAATCCACTCTGCCAGGAAACTTCCAGGGTACCGTACATTCCCTCCCTAACCACAGTCAGTCTGCAGGTGCTGCTTTCTGAAACACAAACAATAAACTTTTAAGATCGTGCCCCTTGATGTATTGGTATTCTTACCCTGATCCTACTGAATTTCTACAATCGACTTGTCCATTTTTCCATTTGGACAGTCCCATTATTTTGTTTTAGGGGGTGTTCACTGAAAAATTAACTGACTGAACAGTGAACATTGTAGATTATGATCAAACAGTAAGGATGTGCAGGCTGATCATGATCTGCAAAGGTCACTAAGGTAGAATCCTTTGACACCAGCAAAATAACAGATAAAATTTAGTAAGAGTAAACATCAACAGTCAAATATGACAAAAACATTACATGTGGCTCAGTCCACTCAGCTGTAACTGATTACTAGTACTGAAAATTGCTGCCTCCCTCGCTCTATGATAAGTAAACTGGTTTCATTATGCGTGGTGTCTAAAGAGCAAACTAAGTTGAAACAACTTGCTTGGCAACTGAACTAAAACAATTTAGTGTATACTAGACTGTATTTGTAAGTTTCTGCGTATATTCAGTAGTATGAAGACCCAGGTTCCTCAAGAACAGTAAAAACAAGTCACAGCGTACTCAAAACATGACAGCAAGGCCTAGACTTGTAGATGTAAAAGTGAAAAGTTCAAAATGGCATCATTTGCTGTGGACATGTTTTCTTGCTCACTCAATTTACTTCATGCAGTTAATACTAACAATAAGCTACAGTTAATTACCAAATCATATCAATTAAGAATGCAAATTGGTAATTACCCTCATCAACAGCTGCCATTGCTTCCTTGAAGCCCACCTTACTGTTGGCTGCTAATGGTGGGACTCGAACTTTAGACTCTGTCTGTCCTGATTGGAATTTTGGAGGTGCTGTCACTAAAATTATTTGTTACATGTATATAGTAAAAAAACCTCATAACTTAAATTCAAGAAACAGTTTTGAATCCTTTAGTAATTGACCAAACAACAAATCAAACAATTATGCAATAGAACAACATGTACTTTAAACTGTTTCATTTTCATTTTTGATCATACAAAACTGACATTTTTTCTCTGAAGAATAACTTTAAAATTCTACTTAAATTTCATAAAACTGTATAGAATTTTAGTGTTTCCTATTTAATGTCCCTTAAAACAAAAAATACATTCCGCATTTGTTTACCTCCAGCTCCGAGAAACTGCACTTGGCTGAGTGAGAGAGAGAAGGTCGTGTCCACTTCCAGGAATCCTGTTCCTTGTATCTCTACTTCAACTATCTTGTTTTCTTCATTCTCGTCAAACGTTACTGTTGGATCATTCACTTTCAGTACAATGCCAGACTGTGTCTAAAAGTGTAAAAAAAACACACAAACTGTGAAACCATGACACATTCATTTTCGTGTATTTCCTGGGTATGCCCATCCATGAATTTATGCTTCAAACAAAAGATTGTCTGAAATCACATGGGACAGTGTGAATTCTACATACATTTGTACTTTGATTCTGAGGCATTCAAAACAGGACAACACAGAAAATGACACAGCATGGTTATCCTGTTCCTGCCATACTGCAAGATTGGGAAGGTATTTTGTAAAAAAAAAAAAATGACGTCTGCTTTTGTCAAAAAAAGGTCTCCTGCTTCATTATTGAGTCAAAAAGTATTTTTCTAGTATTATAGCATGAATTTTAAGGATATAAGCACTGTTCAACTAAAAGGGGTCTTATGGTCAAAATGTTCTTTTATTTCAATGAATTTTTTGGTGGGAAGAAAATGACAATTGAGGTCATGGTAAAAATGCATCATGCACAAATAGTAACATGCTGTTTATAGTTAATACATGTAGTTTAATTTTGGAAAAGTACAGCTGACATCAAATTAAATGAGGTAATTTATCAATGACATTTCTAATGGTGACAAGATCCCAAACAGACTGAAACAGCTCATGCAGTTTGTATTCATTTAAATAAAGTCGAGTCTGGCTGTGTACTTACGATATCATACTTGATGAAAAAGGTCAGTATGACTCTTCCAAACGTCCCACGATATCGGGTAAAGTTAAGTCGCACATTTCGAGACAGGTCAACTGGATCTACTACAACCGTCTGAAACTCAGGTATGATCCCAAACACACCATGCGGATCATCGTTATATCTGTGAAAATCAAATTTCTAGATTATCCATACATTACTTTTCAAAATTTTATTTCTTTGGACCCCAAGATTCATTTTGCGACCCAAGGATTAGACTGCAATCTTAATCGAGAATTTACTGAGACAAATATTGTTGCTGATTCAAGAGTCCCATCAACTCTCACACCCATTAATTTCTGAAGTAGACTTTTCAAGCTGTCAATTGGAAGGTACCATAAGACTGTTAAAAGGGGTGCTCACAGAATAATTACTGACTGAAAATTGAACAGTGCAGATCATGATCAGACTGCACAAATATTGATCATGATCTGCACTGGTCACAATGGAATCACATGCTACCAGAAGGATAAGAATTAAAATTATGGCCTCTAACATTTATATATGATAAATTTTGACAGACAGACAAAGGAGGTCACTATACCTCAGCCTGAGTCTACAATTAAGGTTCGTCAAAAATAAGTCAGGAAAGGCCCATAACTCACTCAAAATTAACCCCACTCTCTCCCAAGATTGAAAGCCTACTATGTCTGATGATCTAGATTAAATGAAAGATCATTGTGACATTTGACCTACTGATCTTAAAGTGCGTTTATGGGGTCATCCTCTGGTCATGACAAATAAGCCTACCAAATTTGATGATCCTAAGACCAACCGTTCTTCAGCTAATGATTGGAAACCATTTGACAGACAAACAGATGGACAGACCTTCATGACAAAAAATAGTATGTCTCCAACCAATGCTGCGTGGCGACATAGTTACATGTAACACTAACTGAAATAAATGAACACTTACAAAATCTTGAATGTTGAAGTTCTGTTGTTGCTGTCTATTTCTGCACCACCGACAATTTTTGTGATATGCAACACAAATGTTTCCGTCAACTCTGGTATGTCATCTGGCAGCACGCCTATAGTGATATAACCCGACCTATCACTATTTTCTAGTAGAACTGACCCATTTCTCGACTGAATGTCATCCGTCTCATCAAATGGCCCCAAAACTTCCCAAAATACCTAGAAAGCAAATATAATGCAAAGGTCATTTTCCTAGTGTTGTTTTTCTTTCAAACATACAACTTGTTTTACTTTGTTATCTATAGTTATCGTACTTAGATGAACAACGGATATCTGACACTAAATTTACAGTCACTACTTACAACTTTCATCAATAGGACAAGTTTTCCTTTTTTTACGTAATTTTTGGATCTCAAATATCAACATAATCTTATACATGTTATAAGTATGTAGCCATACTTTACATACCTCTATATTTCCCACAGTACCAGTGTCTTGTCGCCGTATAATCGGAAATTGTATGGTTAATGTCTCTGAACCTTGAGGTTCCTCTACCTCCCTGTCAAACAGAGCTGGTCCATCAAATCTCACAATACCATTAGGGTCACCAAACTTTGATATCTAAAATACAGGACGTTATGTTTTTTCACCTTTTTCTCTAACACTGTTAGTTAAATGCCTGTTTCAACAATATTTCAGTTATTTACAAGTACCAAGATTACCTATCCATCATACCTGGGAAGGACAAAAACTAGACCCTCGTTGTAAAGAAAACTGCATACATCTACTTAGTTTTTAAGTAAATAGAACAAGGTTCTATCATTGTTCTATGAGTAAATTCATAATTCCATCGAAGCAACTTCACAGTGGTCATAATATTTAAGAAATTCTTGAAAATACACATTAATAAAATTGAATTGTTGTACAGCATTTCAAAACAGTTGTAAACATTGACTTACAGACAAGACGACACTGCCTGATGTATGGCTGACTTCACCGTTACCGACGGTACTTGGCGAACCAATCACTGACTCCAGCTTTATAACAAACACCTTTTCTATCTCCCAGCTGGAGAATGGTTTAATGCTCAGTTTTAAAGTTCTGTTTCCCCCCTGACCATCCAACCACTGTAGACTTCCAGATGTTAACTCCCGACCTTGAGATATATACGCGATATCATTGGTGGCTTGTAATGGAGCGCTAGGGTTGTTGGGACCAAAGATTCTCCAGTTGACCTGAAAATAAAACACATGTATATTATATACCTTCACATATGAGTTCTGACAAGGAAGGTCTCAAAACAGCTTGTGACTTGCAGATTTTATCCTTTCTAATTCAGAGAATAACGCCTGTTGTAACAGTACTAGTTGTTTACAAGCAGGTAATTAACCTAACCACTGTTTATGGAAGGACGAGTACTAGACGCTAGACTCAAATTCGCCTTAAGAAATTGCCTAAACTTGCTCCAAAGTCCTCTGAAAAGAATTGTGAAAAGTTCAACTATGTGACAACGTAATGAGCAGATTTTTTTTTTTTTTTAAATCTTTTTGTTTATTTCTTAGTCTGAATGAGCAGACTTGTACTGATCAGTTATCAGTTTTCTGGTCTCTTATATACTGAATTATATTTCCAACATTTCTCTGAATTATTTCCATGGCTACTTACGGTTTGGTCCCCTGTGAGACCTCCAGTTCTTTCAACAGTGAACACTCTCTCTTCCATCACTGGCGGGTTGTTGATGACAATATCTAGTAGACCTCTGAACCCAAACTTCCCATTAGGGTAGTCAGATTTGGCAATGACAACCGTTACCATGATGAGATTTCCCAGCAACGCTCCACCTGTGAAACAGATATTTAAATCAAAATACTGAAAAACCATTAATATTCATGTTGCACTAATTTTCATGGGTCTTGTGGGTCCGCCAGCCCACAAATTAAAGATTCAGGTAAAAAAAGCATCTGACTTAACTATTTTCCATTGAACTTCGTAAAATTTAACTACTTGACAATAAAATGACATCAATATCAAAATGGCTACCATCTTATATAGTAATGGTCTGAGGTTTGTAAAACTGCATCAGTACTTACCTGTGGTACTAAAGAGCTGAACTCTGAATCTTTCTGAATATTCCATTACTGGATCGTCTCTAATAGTTATGTCAATAGTTGCTTCCCCTTGTCCATCAGCAAACACTAGTTCTCCAGCGGGACGTACGTAGTCAATACTCTCCGAAGCTGTTTCATTTATAGTTCTATACAGAACGGATACTGTACCAAAATTCCCTCCATTTCTGACAACTGGTATCTTAGCAACACCTTCTTCCTCCGTTACTGTAACACAAATATACATTGTATGAAAAACAATTTTCTTAAGGACTACAGTAACTTGGTAACAACTTACCTGGTGTCTATATTGTTTAATACAGTGAAACTGAGTTTTATCCGGCATCCATTCAGATCATGTTGGTTAAAGCCGAGAATACCTTGCAAAAAAACAACTAAAATTGAGACATTGTTCTTTGGCAATAACTCTGTAATTAGTCAAGATAGAGTTATGGTTCTTGTACACTGCACTTCCTCTCATTGTGCTGGACCATTGTATCAAGTTGTATTACATTCCAACCAGTAGTTTTCAAGTTATGCTCTGCGACAAGGAAAAGTAAAAATGGGCAATAACTCTGTAAATACTCAAGATAGAGGTATGGTTCTTAAACACTGCAATTCCTCTCATTGTGCTAGACCATTGTATGAAGTTGTATTGAATTCTAACCAGTAGTTTTCTAGTAATGCTCCGGACAAGGAAAAGTAACAAAGGGCAATAACTCTGTAATAAGTCAAGAAAGAGTTATGTTTCCTGTGCACTGCACTTCCTCTCAATGTACTTGACCATTGTATGAAGTTGTATTACATTCCAACCAGTAGTTTTCAAGTTATGCTCTGCGACAAGGAAAAGTAACAAAGGGCAATAACTTTGTAAATACTGAAGAAACAGTTATGGTTCTTGTACACTGTACTTCCTCTAAATGTGCTAGATCATTTTATGAAGTTGTATTGAATCCCAACTGGAAGTTTTCAAGTAATGCTTCGGACAAGGAAAAGTAACAAAGGGCAATAACTATGTAATGAGTCAAGGAAAAGTAACAAAGGGCAATTACTCTGTAATGTAACATTGGCCCAGTGGTTTCAGAGGAGATGTCGTTTGAAGGAAATGGTGGATGGACGGACAGACGCCGGATGGAATGCGATCCTAACAGATCACTCTTGCACTTTGTGCCAGGTGAGCTAATAATGATTTTATCAACATCAATATGCTAAATAAGAAACAAAATCCACAAAAACCATGAAGCATAGAACTCATCAACAGACAAATGAAAATGACTTACCATAAAAATCCACAGCCTCTGGTGCAAACTCAATGGTACCTTCAGCATTGTCATTTCTATCAATAATGATTTCCTTGTAATTCAGGGACCCGATGATAGGGGGCTGATCAAGTCGTAGCCCATTCACCTTGGTGTCGTTGTAATTACTGTTAAAAGAGTGACATTATTTGTAAACATGACTTATGCAACCATTCATGTGAGGTATCAAAATTGGCGACTTACAGTGGGTTACTGCATAATACAGGTGGATTCAATATGAATACAAGCAATTTGGATTCACCAGTATTGGCTGCTTAGAACAGAAATGTTGATAAGTACACCAATTCATTTATTTTCGATTGTGGGACAAGTTCTTACAACAGATTAATTGTTCTTGAGACTTACTCCAGATGGATTCAACCTTCAAGAAAGAGAATTATTTGTGTCTTGCCTAAAGACATTACCACCATATCTTCTGTGGGCACTGAACCTGGAACCTTCAGAATGCGTCACCGCTATGCCACTGTGGCTCGACTTCAAGTTTCAATTGTGCCTACTTCAAAAAATTATCGCAACCATCTAAACTTTGAAATCAGTAAGTTCAATAGAAAAGCTTAGCAAGGTTCCAATCATAAGGTTAAGTTTCAGACCAAGACAAAGTAAATTCTTTTACCTTTCATCAACAAGTCGGACTGATGTGAGGTTCACAAAAAAGTTCTCAGGACCTTCGGGGATGTTGTCCTGCGTATTAATCTTTAAATCTATCAAATAGTGATCTTGTCCATTCTCGAAAGTGATTGTTCCTTCTTGCGCAAAGTAATCATTAGGGGCTACAGCTGTACCTGGGGAGGTTTCGTATTTTACAAACACTCGACTGGTCAACCCTGATCGTCGAAGGACTTGTAAAGAGACCTGGAATATTACGGTAAACAGAAAAAAGATGTAAAACAAATGGAAAACAGACGTCTTTATTATAAGTCTTATAAAATATCTGTGCATATCAGTGAGTGTATTTTTTAGACTAGTAACAGCTTTAAGTAAACCACTATTCTGTCTGTCTTTTCTATGTTATTATCTGAACTTCAAATACTTAGTTCTGTCCAAGCGGTAATTTTTCCTCCTTTCCACCATCCCCTTTTTCTAAATGCATGTTTAAACAGGATATCAATTATTTACAGGTGGGCACTTTACTTAACTGTCTTGCCCGCTAAGGATCAGTACTAGACCCTTATCCACTGTAAAAACAAGAGCTGTCCCTCACAAGTGACAAATGCCCCCTAAAGAGGTGTCTTACAGTCTGTGTCCTCTCCATGTGCTCAATAATTGTGCCATGTAATTTTAAAATCCTTCCATGCATGACAGAGATACCATACATACAGTATTCCATTACTTTTAAACACTAAGTGTGACCTACACCTTGGAGTTAGGGGCGTGGTTCTTGCACACCACAGGTTGTTTTGATGTGCTAGACATTTGTGCCAAGTTATTTTAAAATTCTTCAATGCATGACGAAGTTACAGTCTGGACACGAATGTGTGCATATATAGAGGATTCCATTATCTTCAAACTCTAAGTGTGACCTTGACCTTTGAGGTACGGACTTAGGTCTTGCACGCAACACATCATCTTGATGTGCTACACATTTGCGCCAAGTTATTTCCAAAGCTTTCAATGCATGACAAAGTTACAGTCCGGACACGAATGTGTGCATATATAGAGGATTCCATTACCTTCAAACTCTAAGTGTGACCTTGACCTTAGAGGTAGGGATGGGGTCTTGCACGCAACACATCGTCTTGATGTGCTAGACATTTGTGCCAAGTTTTTTTAAAATTCTTCAATGCATGACAAAGTTACAGTCTGGACACGAATGTGTGCATATATAGAGGATTCCATTACCTTCAAACTCTAAGTGTGACCTTGACCTTTGAGGTACGGACTTAGGTCTTGCACGCAACACATCGTCTTGATGTGCTAGACATTTGTGCCAAGTTATTTCCAAAGCTTTCAATGCATGACAAAGTTACAGCCCGGACACGAAAAAATGTAAGGGCGGATGCACAGACAGACGGTGTGATTTAGGTAAAAGAGAGAAATGGACAGTGGTAGGACTCAAGCCCATGACCCACAATCGATGAGAGATTACAATGATTTCAAGTCAGGAGTTAGGGACGCTACTTCCTCAACCACCAAGGCAGTCAAAGGTAATTAAATGACAGCCATTATGAAACAGAGTGACTGTGTACAAATTAAAATCTTCTGTCTCCTAAAAGGTCGTAGAGCTAAACACTTCCCATGTCCCCAGTGGTCTATGCGAACCCTGAATATGTATGTGCCAATTAAATGTCATAAAAACATAAGAAGTCAAATATTTTACCAAAGATCTATCCTCTGTCGTTACATATTCCTGTGGTAAATCGAACACAAATTCTCCATGTGGGTAGTCACTAGCAACATATACAATATCTGCTGTTATTTCTGTAGTTGCTTCTGACAGTACCGCTCCCCCAGTAGCTGAACTCAGCTTAAGTGTGTACACACGGCGTTCCTCTGGTTTCGTATCATCTAGAGCCTGTAAAAGGACAATTCCTGGGATTTTGATACTAATTTTAACAGTATATAACCTCTTACCTGGTTAAACTGAAAATGGACTTTCTCAACTTTAGGACCATACCATTAATTAAGCAAAGGGAAGTCAGCTGAAAATTCACTGTGACTGCAGATCATGATCAGAATGAACTAATAATCTGCATTGGTCTCAAAATGAAATACAAGACAGGATAAAAAACCAACATGGCCCTATATATTGCTCACCTGGCTATAATTGTCAACAATCACATCACAGGAAGGGTCAATTTTGACCTGGGGGTCATCATTTGAACAATATTCGTAAAGGTCTACTGCAGTACGCTATATAAGCATACACTTTGTGCCAGGTGAGTTAAAAAGCAACACAACATTCCTTGACATTGTATATTTGAATTTGCAGAAAATGCCCATGCAAGGAGGGTTGTAGATGAGCACAATTTTTATGTATAAATCAGTGTTTATTAAGTCAATTTTAACAATTAAGGAACCCTAAGGGAGCAAGTGGTAGTGAGCGACCGGGGTGTCTTAATTGTTAAAATTTGACTTAATAAACTCTAATTTACTCTGTGTTTAACCTCATTGGACCTTTTGTATAGCCAGTTACATGTATTGTGGGCAGAGCTAAAGTGCTTTCTAATAAGAGAGAACTCTTAATAATTAAGTGATTTCAGAATTTAGTTTTAATAAAAAAGAAAGACGTTTATTTGAAAATCTGAGCGATTTGATTGGCGGGCAAATGGGATCAAACACTAATTTGTGGTAACACAACAATTAATGTATAAAAATATGCAAGATAAAATCATGTCATGGACATAATTGTCATAATGTTAAAGTAATGTGGTATAATGGTCAATGTGTGAATGAACATGTTCTTCCATTCATAGCCTTGGTGTATGGTGCCCATACCTGTAAAGTAATTGGGGCCTTCTGCTGCAGATCTGTTATCGTCACAGTTCCTTCATTTTGTAGAAAATCTCCGGGTTCTCGTGGAGTAATAGACCAGGATACTGTTACATCACCATAGATACCAGCACCCCTTGTTAGGATAACCTCTACCTTTCCATTATAATTTGGATCAGACTCCCCAGGTTCACCTGTAATTTCCATTACAATTACATTATAAGATTACAATTATATACATTATTACTTTTATGTACCATTCAACAGCTAGATACACAAACAATACTTTCTTTATAAATTACAATTACATAAATTATTACTATTACCAGCTTTTTAAACCACTGAGGACTCATCAGTGATGAGGATATGTTTTTGTATTTATTTCTGTAGAAGAGTGGTTGAGGCTGCTGAATGGTAGTGTATGAACCTCTCACTGATTGAGAGTCACAGGTTCAAGCCCTGCTACTGGCCTGAATCTATATGAGAGAGTTGTCAGTTTCTCATGCTGGATAGGAGTCTAGTACTGGTTCTTCCTGGGAACAAGGGTTCCTTAAACTGCAGGTCTGTATATAACTGAAATACTGTTTAAAAACGGGCATTAAACTAAAAACAACATGTGAAAGATCACTAAAACCTGTCTTACCGACATAAACAGTCCTGTACTCCGGCATGATGGATATAGTCCCACTAGCTCCTGGATCTGGTAACACTATAATCTCTGCATCACCTTGTGTATGTGAAATGTCGGCATTGTTGTCTGCTGTTATCAATGACACATGAAATCTCTCCTCGCCCTCTAGAATATTGTCAGGCTTTGTTCTTAGAGATAATTGTTTTGATTTCTCTCCCTGCATGAAATATAAAAATTCGTGACTACATTTTCAACCCATATTCTGCTACAACAACACAAGGGAGATCACTGCAAGGGAAGGAAATGTTATTTAATTGTCCATTTTTTTCATTTCTAAAGCACAAACTTCAAATACTAATGCTGCATTATCTTTAATTTAACACATTTAAATGCACAGCAACCAAAAATTGCTTTTATAAAACTGTCGCCTAAAATACACTATGTGCAGTAAGATGAGCATAATGTCACTTTAAACATCACAAAATCACTAAATTAACATGATATCATGTTCACAAATAGCACTGTCCTGCTTGAAAATATGGACAGATATTAATTTGAAAATTTACACACAATAGACGTTAACAGCCTAACAAACCGGTGCAAACTGTAAAGTTCCGGTGTGTGGCTCATTGAAGTCATAGACTGCTTCAGCATTTAACCGCCATTGTACATTGACGACCCCTTCTGATCCCTGTATCCTCTCAATAGTCAGTCTCACCTCCCCATCAGGGTCAGAGACAGACTTTGACTCCCTCGCAATCACCTAAAAACACGTCGATGATAGATTAGTGTTGTTTGACTTACAGATATACAGACAGTAACAGTGATTAACTTTAGAAATTCAGACATAATTTCACAAATAAATATTTTGGTAGTAGGTGACTACTACTGACTGCTAGGTGATATTACCATACAGTAGTGTTTTGAATTCTGGTTTCTGTCTGGAAAAGTTGTATTCTTCCTTCAGACACTTTTTGAATGCCCCTTGTTAAACAAATAAACTACTTTGATATGCACATAAGATGCACTATAATGTTACCTGCGAAGTGGCAAATCTGAACAGGCCATTTGGCGAATCGTTCTTCAATATTCCAATTTTTACATTCCGTCTGGGACCTAGTGCCGCCCCACCAGAAACACTGACAAGTGTGACCTCAAATGTCTGCAAGGTAAAAATTCTTTGAATGTAAATGAATGGTACCAGTATCATAGGTGAAAGGAAACTGGGAACAAAAGTTTAAGCAAATAGCTTTATGGTATGAACATTACAGATCATGATCATCAGCTGGCGCATCCCTGCAGTCAGCTCATGATCCCCATCGCTCATTTTTCAGTCAAAACATTTTTCATTGAACACCCCTTTGAACAATGAATAGAGTTGTCCAAACTGAAAGATGGCCAAGTCCATTAAAGTATTTAGCAGGGTAAGGGTTGACCGTCTGCTTATTTAAAGCGACTCAAATATTCAACAGGTAAAGCAGTTATTGTTGAGAATATCATTTTGGTGTTAGGAATTGGGTGCCTTTTCTAAGGCCGTTTATCTGAATATGCTTTTAAAAAGTCAGCGTAAGATTTAAATATGTTATATCAATGTACCTCCATTTCCTCTGCTAAGTTGTCATCTATAATGATTATCAGAATGTCAGCACTTGCTTGGTCTTCTGCAAAATTCAGTGTCCCACTTAACGGGCCACAGTCTAAGCTTGAAGCCTCTCCAAGGAGATTCACTTCCCACACAACTGTGATAGGTCCAAAGAATCCAACTGATCGAGTAACTCTTAATGGAACAGTAGTGTTCTTCCCAAATTCTTCATACACGTCAATACGGCCCTCGATATTCTGAGAAGAGAAATGAAAGAATTTGAATTAATGACTTTTAAGGAGTTTGAAATGTCTAAAATCAGCAGACTGACTGAATCACCAACTGACTGATTCACAGACTGATTCACTCACTGACTCACTCAATGACTCACTCACTTACTTCATTTGTTTGTTCATTAACTATAGTCTGAGCTTGATTAAAATTGAGTTAAGCATCGAAGAGTTTACTAATATCTGCACCAGAAATACCACGATACTTACTGTTGTGACATCAAACTGGACAAAACCTCTAGCATCATCATTCTCTGCAATGGTCACAACAATTATGTTACCAGGGATACGAACGCTTGGTTCTGCACCAAAGGCTGGTGTGCCACCCAACAATCTGACACCAGTGATGTTCACCTGGAACATCTCTGCCGGCTCTGGAATGTCATCCTGTAATGGATACAGAGGTTTTATAACAAGAGCTGTCACATGACAGCACGCTCGACTATTCGAAAGCTTGTTGGTAAAATGGGGTTTTTGTCTAAGAACAGGAGTATTGTGTAATTGTCTATAAGAATTAAGGTCAAAGATATGAAACTTGTTCAAAGACCTTTGTAAATGTACATTGCATTCAAGGCCTTACTCTGGATTCTGCAAGCCAACTGGAGGGAGGATGGGGGGGATAATTTCAAAGAAATACATGACCTTGTATATTTGATCATGAATAATTTTGTAACTTTTCAAAATTGATATGTATAGAATTAAAAAAGCATGACCACTTCATGCTGCATAATTATTCTATGACATTTCAAAAGAAAGCCATTTTGAGTATTTCCATTTTAGTCTGGAAAAACTGTGACAAAATTCTAAGTTAAAAAGGGCATAAATATGTCAAAAATCAAAAACATTGGTGAAAATGTTGACAGTAAATACGTTCGATAGTATTCTATCTTTAACAAAACATTCAAAATTAAAAAGGGACACAAATCTATCAAAAATCAAAACAGAGTTATGGGGATTGTTTCCTCAGGTGTAGATGTTGATGGTAAACATATATTTTGAGTTTCAAGTCAATACCTTATATAGTATTCAAGATATTTGAATTTACAAAAAAAAAATAACAAAACTTCTAAGTTAAAAAAGGGCATAAATCTGTCAAATCAAAACAGAGTTATGGGAATTGTTTCCTCAGGTGTATAATGTTGATGGTAGACACATACTTTGAGTTTCAAGTCAATACCTTATATAGAATTCAAGATATTTGAATTTACAAAAAAAAAATAACAAAACTTCTAAGTTAAAAAGGGGCATAAATCTGTCAAAAATCAAAACAGAGTTATGGGAATTGTTTCCTCAGGTGTATATGTTGATGGTAGACACATACTTTGAGTTTCAAGTCAATACCTTTGATAGTATTCAAGATATTTGAATTTAAAAAAAAACTTTAACCAAAAATTCTTAGTTAAAAAGGGGCATCAATCTGTCAAAAATCAAAACAGAGTTATGGGGATTGTTTCCTCAGGTGTAGATGTTGATGGTAGACACATACTTTGAGTTTCAAGTCAATACCTTTGATAGTATTCAAGATATTTGAATTTATAAAAAACTTTAACCAAAAATTCTAAGTTAAAAAGGGGCATAAATCTGTCAAAAATCAAAACAGAGTTATGGGGATTGTTTCCTCAGGTGAAGATGTTGATGGTAAACATATAGTTTGAGTTTCAAGTCAATACCTTTGATAGTATTCAAGATATTTGACTTTATGAAAAACTTTAACCAACGCAGACGCCGACGCCGACACCGACGCCGACACCGACGCCGACGCCGACGCCGACGCGAGTGCAATAGTCTCCTTATTCTTCGAATAGTCGAGCTAAAAACAAAATAATTTTAGCACCAATACACTTTGCCAAATTCAGACTCATTTGAGGATATTTAATTTTGCATTCTTATAAAACAGAAACAAGAGGGCCATGATAGCCCTATATCGCTCACCTGACTAACATTTGCTATAATAAAAGGGGTCATGATTCTAACATACTTTGTAGAGGTCCACTACACAATGCTAAGTAACATTTCAAATATTTATTATCTGCCAGTCGGCCTTGTGTTTTTTTTTAAAGTTTTCCCTATATAAACCTATGTGAAATCAAGTGCTTTCCCCACTCCGGTGAGGGGTTAATTTTGACCAGGAGGTCATGATTTGAACAATCTTGGTAAAGGTCCACTAGACAATGCTACATGCTAAATATCTAAGCTCTAGGCCTTGTGGTTTCAGAGAAGAAGATTTTTAAAGTTTTTCCTATATAAGCCTATGTAAAACCAAGTGGCCCCCCGGGCAGGGTCAATTATGACCTGGGGCTCATAATTTGAACAATCTTGGTACAAGTCCACTAGACAATGCCACATGCTAAATATCTAAGCTCTAGGCCTTGTGGTTTCAGAGAAGATTTTTTAAACTTTTTTTCTATATAAGCCTAAGTAAATCCAAGTGACCCCCCACACAGGGTCAAAATTGACCCGGGGGTCATAGTTTGAACAATCTTGGTAAAGGACCACCAGACAATGCTACATGCCACATATCTAAGCTCTAGGCCTAGTGGTTTTAGAGAAGAAGGTTTTTAAAGTTTTTCATATTTGTTCCCATAGCATGGAATGGTGTTCTGCATGGAATGGAATTCTTTGAACAATTTGATAGAGCTTCATGCAAGGAACATCCCTGCAAAGTTTCATCAACATTGGCCCAGTGGTTTCAGAGGAGATGTCGTCTGAAGGAAATGGTGGACTGACGGACAACGTAAGACGGACTCCGGAAAGAAAGCGATCCCAATAGCTCACTCTGGCACTTTGTGCCAGGTGAGCTAAAAAGCATCTCAAGTAATGTAAATATTCACATATTCTAAAGCCAGAAACAGAAAAATGGCTTCCCTGATTAGTTCAAATGCTCAGTAATACTAATGTTGTTCTATGAAACAGATGCAGTCAAATCTGTGTTAAAGACCACCTCCAAATAAGGACTACCCTGTGAATAAAGACCAGAGGGGGAAAAACCTTGCACTATTCAGCTATTGTTGAATCACTTGTGATTAAAACCACCTGTCAACAAAGGCTGCCATAGCTTCTTTTGGTCAGTGGTCTTTGTTCATAAGTTTGACTATATGTAAAACATTTGAATCCAGAGATGTTGGATGCACAGCTGATCTAGATAGATTTTAGTAACAAAATCCAAACAGTAAAAACTCCTTTAACTTTTGCAAATTTAAAATCCAATCAGAATTCATGTTACATTGGAAGCACATTGGGAATATTGTTTTCACATTACCTGTTTGATGACAATTTCTACAGCAGTAGACGTTGTATTTTCCTGTAGTACAACCATACTGCCTGACTGAGATATAAAGTCCTCTCCTGATATAGCCTGCTGCTTCTCGGGTAGATTTCTATCAACAGAAGTTCTGAAACAAAACAAATTGCTTTAAATTATTGTAAAGATTATAAAGATTCACACCATGCTAATCTTTGAATATTTCTTTTAATATCGTACTTTCTGTGTACTGTAAATCGATTTAAATTCGTGACACAAAAAATTCGAATTTTTTTTATCCCCGAGTTAATTCTTGAGAACATTAATTTGCAAACAAGTGATCCCATTGGTTGAAACAATATTGATAATTTCCGGAGAACTTTGAATTAGCGAAATAATGAATTTGAGATAGAGTGCTCTCATAAAAAAAAGCAAAAATGAAGTTCCAGCGAATATTTCACGATTTACAGTATGCGAAATTTTACAAATCTACATGCACTTACGAATAAGTGACCTGCAGGTCGCCAGCAAGTCCCTGTTCTCGGCTTATATACAGAACCACTACTTTGTCCGAGCCCTCAGGCTCCGTTGTCGTGACTCTAGACAGGTTCCACTTCACAACACCATATGGCGAATCATTTGCCATCACAATCAGCTTCCCTGTTTTGTTTACACCTGCAAATATAGGAAATAGTCACTGAAAACTGGTATTTACAGAATTTTTCTACAGAATATTCAGTCAAAGATAGATGTGAATCCAAAGTAACACTTGACCAGTTTACAATAGAATACTATAATTAAGACCACTCAACATTTAGAAAATCGTCCTCAATATTAAGAACACATATTTTCGAGCCAAATGGTAAATTTCATAGTAAAAAATCTCCATAATAAGACCTGAAGTATGGTTTTATTACAGGACCTTAACTGTACATATAATCTACATTAAACTTCATAATTCGTTCAACCTGAAGGTCTGAAATCTGGTCAAATTAACTGTTTTTTCCTAGTCTTGACATTTGCAATGGTAAATGTTCGCGAACAGTCATGAATTTTTCAATGTTGAGGGCATTAGACCAAGCCGTTGACATGGTTATGATTATCAAAAACTGCAAATACGGACACAAACATAAAAATTGTCTAATGATCACTGATAATCTTTTTACACCTTTACACTACATTGGATTTTTAAAATGTTTTACCAATTTGGGCACCACGACCTGGCAGTGCGGTTCCCGTCTCTACAATCTGTGTGAGCTGTATATATGTCACCTCCTGCAATTCTGCTACGTCATCATCTCTTATTATCAACTGTATCGTGGCTCCTGATTGGCCATTTGGAATTTCAATCTAAAAGCATTTATGATACCAAGTTGATACTAACTTTTCTGTTATGATTTAAGGTACATGTAACATACTAAACATTAATTAAAATTTTATGAAAGAAGGAAAGGTTACATATAGTTTGTTTCATTTTTATAAAGGATAGCTTGATTTTTTCTGATTTGTGTTATATTAGTTAAGCTTACCAGTTGATGCACATCTCTTGTCTGCTTCAAAGGGAAGAATAACACCCGAGACCATTTGGGAAAGTGTTGTTGTTTTGACCCCAACATGGTTTGAATCCACAAAGCTCAGCAAGTTTGAGAGTACAACAATATATTGGAACTACAGTGAAACCTGTGTCAGTGGTTACCTCAATTCAGCAGCCACTTGTCTTATGCAGCTGCTACCGATGTTTCCCATGGTCATTTTTATACTAAATATGATTGTACTATGCATCCACCTACTTCAAATACAGTCCAACCTCCCCTAATGACACCTCCCTAAAGCAACAACCTCACCCAAACAAGAGCTGCCAGTAGGACAGCGCGCTCAACTTTTTAGTGCTTGCCAATAAAACAAAACTTTGACAGTTAAGGGCACACAAGACTTTAACTAGGAATTTCTAAGTACAAATCAAGAAACATTTTCACAGAGTTATCTTCTCTTGCTTACAGATAGGTCTCATGATGGTACATAAGTACTCCAACTTTCAAAGTAATATCTCAAATGGTTAAGTCAACAAGTGGACAAGAATGAAAATTTTAACTGAGTTTCTAAGTCAAAAAGGGCCATAATTCAAATCAAATCCTTGACAGAATTACCTCCTCCTGCCCATGTTTGGGGATTATGATTGTAAACAAGTATTTCAACTTTCAAATTAATATTTCAAACAGTTTAGTCAAAAAGTGGACTGGTACGAAAAACTTAACCAAGATTCTAAGTTGATAAAGGGCCTTAATTTTTAAAACAATTCCCTGACAGAGTTACCCTCTCTTGCCTACAGATGGGGGTAATGATTTAAACAAGCATTCAAAGTTTCAAAGCAATATCTCAAAGGGTTAAGGCAATAAGTGGATTTTACCCATATTCAATGTATTTTTTAAGTAAAAAAGGGGCATAATTCTGTCAAAAATCTTGACAGAGTTATGTACTCTTGTCTGTTGATGTAGGTCATGATGGTAAACAAGTATGGTTAGTTTCAAAGCAATACCTCCAATGGTTTTGAAATAAAGTGAGGTGGTACGAAAAACTTAACCAAGCTCAATACACTTTCTAAGTAAAAAAAGGGCCATAATTCTGTCAAAAACCTTGACAGAGTTATGTACTCTTGTCTGTAGATGGAGGTTATGATGGTAAACAAGTATGGTAAGTTTCAAAGCCATACCTCTAATACTTGAAATAAAGTGGGGTGGTACGAAAACTTAACCAAGGTGTGACACCAACGCAGATGCCGGGGCGAGTAGGATAGCTCCCCTTTTCTTCGAAAAGTCGAGCTAAAAAACAACCCATTTTCTTTCCCATTGCATCAATTATATAAGGAATCCCCCTCTCAAGAACAGCACCTCTCTACAACAAACACATTTCTGTGTTTGTAGAGGTGTTCACTCCTTAGGGGTTGCACTATATCTACTTTTGATGAAACACTTTGATGGCTGTTCAGGATAGGTGGAACTGTACTTTAAATTCTACATACCAGTCCTTCTAGCGGAGTGATATCATTTGTCCCGTCATGGTCTCCCGTAGCAACCCACTTGACAGTGACATGTCCGAAGTAACCTTGGTGACGTATGACATTGAACGGGACTGGATTGTCTTGACCAGGCAATTCTTGTTCAAGTAACTCTAGAGAATCCTAAGGACAAAATATTAAGTAAGACAACAGTACTTTGAATTATACAAATAAGGACAAACTACTAGAACTTGGGCTGCTGTACACACTGTCAGAAGACTTTCATAAATCTGAGATTCTGCGTGAATGACACTGTAAAATAGTTCACTCGTTTATTTGAGGCAAGAGTTAAAACAGAAAAACTGGGTAACTGGATACTCTTGAAACACATTACTACATGTATTTAGGACAGTAAACTTATCAGTAGTTTGTGTTGTCAGCCTCTATCACTGCTTATGACATTTTTAAAAAATGTCAGGAAAAACTGATCAGTTAGTCTTATGAAGTAAGATGAGCCATTTAGATGGTCTAATGCCAACACAACTGAAAGCCTAGATAAATACCTTTCTTATACTTTACATTTCTAAAATGGATAAGTAAAATGTGCATTTTCAATTTTGGCAATATCATTAACTGTTTCTAAGGTTTTTCATTAAAAATTTAGCAACTAATTGGTAAACAGAGTAGATTATGATTAGACTACACAGACACGCAGACTGATCATGATCTGCACTATTCACAAAGAAAGAATCACCTGGCACTAGCAGGGTACAAGTTAAACACAAATATCTTACCTGTGCTACTTCAATAATACCATGAGCGTTATCATTGGACAGTATGTTTACAGCAATCCTGTTGTTGATGCCAATCTCAGCGCCGCCTACAGCGTTACGGAGAAGTACATAAAAAGTTTCCGTGTCCTCTGGAATGGTGTCCTGTATGACATACACTGTAGTATGAAGAAGGTCTTGACCTGCATCCATTGTCATAGTAACAGTTCTAAAAATAGATATAGGTTAACATAGTCTTTTGAAATTTAATCATTCTCTTAATATTGTACTGCCGAGGGTACATATTTAGTGAGTATGTACTAAATGTACCTAAATGCACCTTTTTAGTGTATTTTAGTTTCGATATTACTGTCAAGGAACAATGGGGTAATTTTTGCATAGCCACAATTTTGCAAACTCAATAGCCAACAGCACAGATTATTATAACTAGACTGCCTGGATGCACCAGCTGATCATGATCTGCACTGGTTGTTAAGACAGAATCATTTGCCGTCAACAGGTTAAAGGTTAAAATTGAAAATTAGAATACATAATGGTGTCTACTAAGATTAACATTGTTTATATAACAATATTGCATGGATTATACCTTGGTGCATAGTCGCTGTCCTTAACCTTGATAAGTTGGTACAATACTGCATTTGCTGTAATGTTCTTGTCTGCTATAGCAACCAGATTCATTTGCCCGGCTTCTTGTGGAATTGTGATGGGAACCAGACTAAGTGCAGGTGCACCAGACCACACAAGTTCGAAATGACTGGCTTGAACATCCCACGCAAACATAGCTGATGAGCCAATAGTGTTTGCAAACAAAGCATACACTGAAGAATAAAATAAGACAAATCTATTTTAGTCCTGGTCATTTGTAATATTTTATACCTCTTTTGGTATATGTGTACTTTGGACCTTCTAAGTTGTACTATCTAGTGTCTGAAATATTCATATAAATTTACATACATTACATAAATCACAATGTTATGATCTCTAAATATTAAAAAAAAACGTTTTAAAGATCTAATATAAAATTAATTATAATAATGCTGCCAATTTGCTCCTCATCTTTTGATACTGTGAACATCCTTCTATCTGTGATGATTTCAATTTTTGGTAATTTTCAATTTTCAAATTTAACATATCCATCAAAATTGAAACACGAATATACAGATGGTTCCAGTCACATTACATAACTATTTATGTATTTACCTGTATCATCAAAAGCTGTGAACACTTCTATATCCTCTACACGATTAGTTTCCAGTCTTTCATGAAGGACGAACTGCTGTGCGGTTGTATCCCACCGGTATACGTCCGATTTCTGCGGGCTGCTTACAGTGTTATCGCGATTGTTAGCAAATATCAACAAATCAAGGGAGCGAATTCTCACATGCTCAACATCGATAGCCCCTGATGTTGCGATAGTCTGGTGCTGGGAAAACTTTTCAGTATCATCAAACCGGTAGATCTTGGAACTATAAATAATGTTTGAGGCAAGTTGAAACATATCTATCAGATATTTATTTTAAATCAACATTTATTAACCAGTGCACATATATGAAGCTTATTTCTGCCACATTAAATTGGAATCTATTTCCATGGTATCAAAGTTTTAGAGCTACTAAAAAAAAAAGAATATCTACAGACTTCAGAAATACATTGTATTTCACAAAATTGTAACTAGTCAATCTCCGCACTTTACTCTGACAAAGGCACTGTGCAAATTGTACTGGTGCCAAATTAAACTGGATCAAGCATTTTACATCCACTTTGTTGGCAGAACTCCTGTCCTTACAGTAAACTGGGTCACTTTTGGTTTGCAATAAGTTTGCAGAACTGCTGCTATATAAATTATAAACAAGCTCATAAATTCAAAAAAAGGGTGTGTTGAATCATCAGCAAAGATTTGTCGCAACTTCTTCATCTTGCAAAATGTACCAGTAGTGAAAATAAAAATCCCAAGAATAAAATAAAATACAGTATTATGCTTGCTTATCCTAGTAAAAAGGGCTAGAATATGACTAGATTTAGTACTGATTCTATAATAACTCTTCAAGCCAGAGAACAGACAACAGCAGCAGACGTAATGTGACCTCTTTAAGTGATCTAACAAGACAAGTGTATCAAAACAGTGCTACTCACTCCAGTTGGTAGGTTTTCAGGATGGAGTTATAAAAATTTGTGACAGCCAGAAATATTTTATCTTCCACTTCAAACACAACAAGGGAACTGGCTCCCAGGGTACGTAACACGGAAACTTTGCTGAAATGTTTGTTGTCTGGTTCCCAGCGCCAAATGTCTGTATTAACCTCAGTATTTCCACCATTGTCCTGTGAATTTGCTATCACAATGTAGTGAATACTGTTCTGGGAGAAATAAGCAGCATCTGTTGCCCCTCTGCTATCAAGATTCTGAAGCTGAAATAATACAATTAAAATGTTAACACTGACACTAAAATATTTGCAATGGCTTCATTTATGCAAATTTTCAGAATTGTTATAGATAGCATATATTCAAATAATGAATGAATATTCATTTTTTGTCATAGGGTGTGACCATAAAAGTTCCTTCAAATTCTGCATGCAAAGTCCTAAAATTGACCAAAAGCAATGAAGCATTATCAATCTTATATCCTAACTTACATTATGTGTACTGTATAATGGACCATAGTTATTACTACGGTAACCGCTTCGTAATTTTTCAGACTACAACAGGTAAGCTTTTCTTCTTAAATGTAAAATAAAAAAAAATAATATGGCATTAGCAATACTCGTGCAACATCAGAAATACGATAAATTAGTAAATGGGGCCTACGTGGTGCAGTAAATGGGGCCTACGTGGTGCAGTAAATGGGGCCTACGTGGTGCAGTAGTAGCATATGTCTCAGGACTGCAGGGTTCAATCCAAAAACCATGACCGTAGTTCCACGTTGCTTCTATGTTGTTAGGGCTTGCTTCACCATTGATGACAAATAGAATTGCAAAGATGATAAATACTGTTATACATACCAGAAGAAGCTGTCCACTTTGTTCGACCCTGTACAGTCTGCTATAGGTCTCGTATCTGTTATGGTTGCCTTTATTCGTAATCACAAGGTACTGTACGTCATCAATCACAAACGCCACAGATGACGATATTCCATCTGTCTCAATAGTCTGTGATGAAACAAACAGACTTGGTTCTAAACTTTGGCTTAAGTAAAATCAACCAATCATAATCAGCCCGTACATCCCTGCAGTCTGTGATCATGATCTGCACTGTATGTTATTAAGTCAGAAGATTTTACTAAGCACTCCTTTGAACGAATAATGGTACTGTCCAAATTGAAAGATGGACAAGTCTATTTTTGAAATTTAGTGGTGTAAGGGTAAAAATGTGTTTCCATAGTGATAGGATAGGTCATTCCGTACTTCTGACAACTTCAAGATTCTTTTTTGTTTTCTTTTTCATGAAAGTTATATCTTTCCAATTTCCAAATATGAATATCATATTTTTTTTTCAAAATGTACCAATCAGTTTTTGGTATATCATGTGGGCCTTATTACACTCAAAACTATTCTTACAGTTGATTATAGTGTGAGCTTGTTGTGACTTTAGGGAGAATTATCTTCTGATTTGCTACTAGGACAACTCCAGTAACTACAGAAACAATGTTACCTGAATAGGAATCAATTCACCTTGCCATCTAAAAAGGGTAGTGAACATAAGAGTTGCCATGTCAACAGCACCTGCTGACCCCTGCGAACCTAGAGGTGAGGTCATCTCCCCGACAACAGACGGTTTATGCATCAATATAAACACTGTCTGGTTTACAGTAAAACTTGACCATCCTTCAACATATGTAGTTCCTAAAACCTACAGCAGGGAAAGAAACATACACACAAATTTAAATAACATATCACTGCATTTTATAAGGAAACATTTCACTTTTTCCAATATTTGCATTGCACCAACTGGATCATGTCAGCCCATAATTTCATTTTAATCATGGCTGCATCCACATTTGCAATTGAACTTTACATCTGTTACTGCTGGCACAGAATTTCTACTTTAAACCTTTAGTCTACAATTTTTAATTCCAAAAACAGTACCGGGTTGAGCTATACCTTGGAAAATGCTTTTTCACAGGTTTAATTCCTGTCTGGTATATATTTCAGATATTTACAAGCAGGCAGTGTGCTTTACCATTTCCTGGGATGGACCAGTACTACACTCCCTAGCTCCATAAGAAACTGCCAACTTTCTCACTGAAAGAGTCAGGTCAGTAGAGGGACCTGAACCCATGACCCTCAATCAGCGAGATTTTTAGTGATTCTAAGCCAGAAACCTTAACTTCTTAAAAAATATGGGTACATGTACTTAGATAGAACACATAAATATATATAAGACTAGCTATTGTCATACCTGGACTGGTACAAGACTAACAGCAGACAAATCTCCCGTTGTTTCTGCTGTACCTGGCTCAGTTGCCACGTCAACCATCACCTGACCTTCCATTCCTTGGGTACGTATGATGTCAAAATGTAACATGCCAACTCCCTCCTCTACAGAGATCTCCCGCATTCTAAGATACAAAATGTGCAATGTTAGATATATTGAATGTAACCACCTATTCCATTTTCAAAAAGAATAATTCTTAATTCCATAGCAATTAGATCAATATACATGTATCTTCAAATTATCTGAACACAAATGCCTGGAAATGTTTCAAACATGCTAGTTCCTTACTTTGTATCAGCAGCATATAGACTGACAAGGCCATTTGGAGAGTCATTAGCATTTATTATAATGGCTCTCTGGGTCTTGGTTCCCAGCTTTGCTGTGCCATCAGGGTCACCCAACCTCAGTGTGAATCTTTCGGCATCCTCTGGTAAGTTATCATCAAGCACAGTGATGGTCAAACTGACAGACGTCTGAAAAATCATTTGAACAAAAGTCATACTTCTCTGTTTTTCAATGGAGCTTTGCTTATAAAACATGTCTGTTATCGATACTAATTTATAAAATCAAGATTGCGAAACCAGTTCTTATAACTTATACATCAATTGCTCTTGAGACTCACTCCAGATGGAATCAACCTTGAAGAGAGAGAGAGAGGCAATATGGAATTATCTGTGTCTTGTCTAAGGACACTAGCACTACTTGGGCGCTGGTAAGGTTTGAACCTGTGACCTTCTGATCCAGAGGCTAACACCCTACCACTGCACCAAGACCGCTCCACTTAACATGTCTGCTGATACAAACTATGTCTGAAACTCCTCTCGTTTGCAATACTCAAGTCTGAAGTCAGTCTCATGAAATTCTGATAAAATAGTACTCAATAGCCTAGTGGTAGAGAATCCACTACTTGTGCCAAAATTAAGAAGTTTTGCCTTCGTACCCAAATTTCAATCTTTACAACTTCATACACCTCATATAATTAGAATGCAGGTCCGTTATGTAATATTGTTTTATATAAAAAGACTTTGTCACCTATCTAGGATTGTGTTTGACCTCAGCCTGACTAAACGATGAACAACAATAACCCATTTCAAGAATTTATAATAATTCTACATACATTAATTTTGTACTATATAAAACTTAGAAATGATACATAACCACAAAAAAATCTTTACTCGAAATACCTGTTTGTTCTCGAATGTCACTGTCCCCTGCATTGGTGAAAGGTCCTCTCTATTTGTCGCAATCTCAGGAATGATCTCAAACGGCACATTTACAACACCATACATTCCTGGCCCGCGCTGAATAACAATTGCAGCAGACGTCACTAACGAAGCATCTGCTGTTGGTTCGTCCAAGATTAAAGTTTCAACTTCATCGAAATACACAAAACCTGCAGCATCGTCATTGGCCAGTATTGTTACAGTGGCTGAAATTTTAAAGGAAATTGTGATGTATTAAAAAAACATGACTTGTCTGAAAAGATACCCGATGGTAAAAAAAAGATGTGTGTTTTAAATAATTTAAATACAAAATAAAATGTTAAGTAAAGTTTTGTGTACAAAATGGCAAGGAAGTACCTCTACTAGGTGTCCCAAGCACAAGTCCATTTTTTGGGTTAGAGAGTACAACTTCAAATATTTCATCGGGCTCGGGAATATCATCGTTAACAATCTCTATCTGGATCTGTCTGGTCCTGTCTTTGTTCAGAAAAACTAGCTCCTGCAAAAGTTAATCAAACAGTTAATTTGTGTTATCTGTTTACGGTAGACAGAGCAACCTCTCAGGAACAAACACCCTTGGGAACACAGAAATGTGCTTGTTGTAGGTGCCGATTTCTTCTATAACTGACACAACGCAAAAATAAATGTCTTTTTAGGAAGATTGATGCAACAAGGAGATGTCATTCAGTGAGGTTGGACTGTATTTTAAATTGGGTCATTTTTGCAATGCCAAAATTTTGTAAAATTGCATATACCGTATATAAATCATTAATGAGCTCCTAAATTCAAAAACCAATTTCTTGAATCATTACTGTTACAAGTGCAACACGTAAGCTTTTAACTTTTGAAGAGTCACAGTGGTTCGTCTATTCCTACATAGAGATATGCAAATTACTAATGCTACAGAGATGGTAGAGGAAAGAAATATATGAAAAGAGACAAAACAATATTTGAAAAATGAAAACGATTTAATATAAACAAGAGCCATGTTACACATGGTTAATCCCCCGCTGGGAAGAAGTTACCAGAAGGTTGTACTTTCGTACATTTAACTTGGTGAAAGGAAATCCTTAAAAAGCCGTATAGTTATGGTCATGCTGAGTACAGTTTTCAAGTAAGTGGAAAAAGAATAAGGCAATGAAGAGAAGGTTTGCAAAATTATATTAATGTTCATTATCAGTATAGGTATGATATTTTTCTATTTGACTAAAAGTAGGCAAGGTAGAGTTATTGTTTTTGCACACTGCACTTCCTACCAATGTGCTATGTTAGTGTATTAAGTTTGAAGTAAATCCCTCAAGTACTTTTGGAGTTACGCTCCGGAAATTGTTTTTCAAGTAAATCTGATAAAGGGGAATAACTCTAAAAGTAGGCAAGGTAGAGTTATTGTTCTTACACACTGCACTTCCTACCAATGTGCTATGTCAGTGTATTAAGTTTGAAGTAAATCCCTCAAATACTTTTGGAGTTATGCTCCGGAATTTTTTTTCAAGTAAATCTGATAAAGGGGAATAACTCTAAAAGTAGGCAAGGTAGAGTTATTGTTCTTGCACACTGCACTTCCTACCAATGTGCTATATCAGTGTATTAAGTTTGAAGTAAATCACTCAAGTACTTTTGGAGTTATGCTCTGGACAAAACTTTTAAAGTAAATCTGATAAAGGGGAATAACTCTAAAAGTAGGCAAGGTAGAGTTATTGTTCTTACACACTGCACTTCCTACCAATGTGCTATGTCAGTGTATTAAGTTTGAAGAAAACCACTCAAGTACTTTTGGAGTTATGCTTTGGACAAGTAAATCTGATAAAGGGGAATAACTCTAAAAGTAGGCAAGGTAGAGTTATTGTTCTTGCACACTGCACTTCCTACCAATGTGCTTTATCAGTGTATTAAGTTTGAAGAAAATCCCTCATGTACTTTTGGAGTTATGCTTCGGACAAAGTTTTTCAAGTAAATCTGATAAAGGGGAAAAACTCTAAAAGTAGGCAAGGTAGAGTTATTGTTCTTACACACTGCACTTCCTCCCAATGTGCTCTGTCAGTGTATTAAGTTTGAAGAAAATCCCTTAAGTACTTTTGGAGTTATGCTCCGGACAAAATTGGGACGGAGACACGGACGGGACGGATGGACGGAGACCATTAATAATATCCCCTTCGCCTTCAGCGGGGGGATAAATAAAGATACTGCTTACCTTCATACAGGTGGGAACCCCTAACCAAGGGCTTGGTTAAGCTGTGATAAAACAATATAAAATGTACATGCAAGTACTGAAAGTGAGGTGAGGACAGTGGTGAAAACAATAAATTCTTTTAAATGCCACTCCAACCAAATAAATTAAGCATAAATTTTATAAGCAATTTCAGTAATTGATTAGCGTCGCTCCAGAAATTTGGGGTTTTGAAATAACTTTCAGTGACTGGACAACTTCCAAACATATAGCTGATTTTAAAGACAAGATATGGTCATTTATCCTGTCACTAGGAGCATTTTGGGACTAATGACAGAGTATTATATATATTTTAGATCTATGACAGTTGACCATGTGATGTTTTGGGATGTCTTGAAATTTATCAGTCATGTTTACAGCTCACAAATCGTGTTAGAGAAACTTTTTCCATCCATGCTACCAACCTATTATAATTCTTTTTTTCTTTTTTCTTTGAACTTATTGACTGTTTTAGCAGTATTTTGGCTATGTACGGTTGGGAAGTTAGTCTACCCATACTACCTTTTACAGGGCATAAAGTAAACTTCATACTGTTTATCAGGCAATCTGGAGCAATGCTCAAATCAAAACTGCAAATGTGACTTATAGGTAAAAAGTACGCTTAAAATCTAACCCAAAATAAAGAGCTCTTCAAAATTGGTAACTGGGATTCTTACACAAATAAAACTTTTCAAAGGGTAGTCAAATCTGTGAACAAAGACCACTTGCTTGAAGAAGCTAAAGTGGTCTTTCTTGACATCTCTATTCAAAAGTTTTTCTACAATAGATGAATTCTGCATGGTTTTCTCCCTTTAGTTTTTCATGTTTTGTAATTTTCTGAATACAAAATCATTCCCCTCATCCCAGTATGAATCTAGAAGAGCTCTTTGCCTTTTAAGTGAAATTATGAAATTATATACATGGTCAGTTAAATCAAGTAAACCACCTCAAACATTCTATAGTTCTTTTACAGACATTATTCAATGCATTGTTGCATAACAGGAAGTACTAATTTAAAATCTATTGCATATCTATCAAATTTTAGTTAATAATATATAAACATGAACATTTCTTCACTTTTTCTTCACATAGCTATAAATAGCAACTTCCAGCCTTCAATGAACTTTTTATCTGCATCTACTCTGTTTATGCCCGGTGGTGTAGACTATGATCAGTAATCTAGCGGCTCAATACAAAGCAGTTCTAAAACCTTATTTCTAATAAAGAACTTAAAATAAGAAAACTGCTTCACTCTTAATGTTTCTATTTCATGACGATTAACGCCTACTCAAACCAAATTCCAGTAATTTTACAGGCAGGAAGTTTTGCTAACCATTGTTCCTGGTAAGAACTAGCACTACAGCCCTTATAAGAAACTGCCAACTTTCTTAGATACAGAGACATTGTTGGTAGCAGGTCTCAAACCCTCAATCAATGAAAAGTTACAGAAATTTCATGTCAACTACTCTAACCACCTGATCATGGAGGCAATTTGCTTTGCTCTCAAACTTTAAATTTAAGTACAAAAAGTGGCGTAACTTTGTCAAATGTGACCTTGACCTTCAAAATTTGGCGACATCACAAACCTTTTCTCATAAGCAATGCAATTTCAAAGTTTGATGAAGAAATCTTAAGAAATGACAAAGTTATAGCCAACATAAAGTTTTCATGACAAAATCTAAGTACAAAAATAAGCATAACTCTGTCAAATATGACCTTGACCTACAAAATTTGGCGGCATCACAACCCTTTTGTCATAAGCAATACAATTGTAAAGTTTGATGAAGAAATCTTAAAAAATGGCAAAGTTATAGCCTATGTTAAGTTTATGTGACGGCCGGACTGAAAGACAGATGGACTGACAGACAAAGCAATCCCTATGTATAGCCTTTTCTCCGAAAGGGTGACACAAAAAGTACCCTCCACCTTGATATATATCAGTCTGTGTCATACTAGGGTGTTTGTCTGTACAGTAATTAAAGTGAGTTTTATTGATCTTTATTTTATTTTGGTGACTGCTAATTACCTGAAACCTTGAATATGTAAACTACCAGTATAAATGAAAAACATAAACCAAGAATGAATATTGCCAGTTTGTGTGTTACAAACGCAAACAACTATACATAAAACCATTTCAACAACAAGACATACATTCAGAATGTATACAGTCCATTCGGGTGTCACAAACATATAAAACACAAAACAACAGCCAGACACACAAAACAAACGAAACAGATACAATTCAACTAAACAAAAAAGAAAACTTCACAAGATGAAATGTATACCTGATACAGATATAAAGAGTAATGTTAGACTTATTCTAAAATAATCCAGGACTTCCTGTTACAAATGTTGTATGTTGCCAATCTTTTCTAAAAACTTCATGTAATGGTCTGTGGCAGCAAAATAATAGGCTGACATGTATAACACCAATACCTGTGGGACAACTTTGTAGTCCAGTCCAAGATTCGTTCCTTCAACAATATTGTCCACATAAAAAAAGACCGACACATCTCCAAATGTACCTCTGTCTCGATTTATCGTCAGTGAAATGTTGCGACTGACTTCATCAACAGATACCCTGAAATATGTCGTAATTGCAGTATAAAAGACTCACGATTCAAAACCCTTTAGGAAAGTGTATTTAAATTTCCAGGAAAGTATACATATACATTCTATTCCCATGGTCTGACATCAATTTCAGCAGTATTTCAATGGTTGCCATTTTACCTAACTATTGTACCTGGGAAGTACTTGTATGAGTGTCAAGCTTCCTTCTTAAGCAGACGTCAAACTTCTCATGTAATAGTCTGGGGAGGGGAGGGGCGGGGAGGGGCAGGGTTGGGGGAGTATCAAAGTTTGAATATCCTGAATCAGTAAGAGGTTTAATGATTTCAAGTTAGACACCAAGTTATCCATTGATAATGGAGGTTGGTCTATAAAAATGTGTATCTGAATAAATAAATAATGTTAACTCGCTATCCTTAAAACTGATAACTCTTTCAAAAAGGTTTACCTGTAGACAAAACCAACAGGTTGCAAGTTTAAACCTCAGTGGAGTCAAAACTAGACTGCAGAAGGTACAAACACTGTTTTTAAATGAAGCAGACAAGACATCAAGAGCTGCATGGGAGAAAGATAGTAATTATTATCTATTTGCTTCAAACACACAGCAATTTCAATGACCCTTCACGACTAGGACCCAAACCTCGCAAAGTAGTGAACAGCAAGTTATTTAAGGTTATCATCTTTATCAACCTTATATGCAACCCCTTTCCCAAACTCACACCCCCACTCCCCCACTCCCAAGACTGACCGTACCTCCTAATAGGACACCAGTACTGGTTTTTCCAGGAAGCGCACTCGAGAGTGGGCTTCAAGTTTTCTTCACAATCGAGCTAAAATAACTTAAGTATATGTAAGACTTACACAGCTGAGCCAGGCGCAAACACAACCTCTCCTTTAGTTCCATCATTTGCATTAATGATCACCTGGGAAACTATACCACTGCTCCCTGTTAAAAATACAAAATCTACACTTAGTTGTTGTCCTACATTTTACTTAAAACTTCGTAAGTTATAACAATTGGTTAAAAAGGAAGAAAATGGTATGTACAAGAAAGATTTTCTTTTTTTTAAATATTCAGTTTAATCTGCTTTGTCAATATAAAATTGCCCTAAATCTATTGTACAGGCTTATTAATTACCTTGTATACATGTTTATTTGATTTCTGTTGTTGTAAGTGTGCAGTATTTTACAATAAACTCTGTTTATAACAAACTCCTTGGGACCATTTAAATTCGTTGCTTATAATTAAACAGAGGTTGTTATATCCATATAACATGTTCCTCTAAAATAAATAAGGAAAAAAATCAGGCAGTGAAAATTTGTTCCTTATATCCAAAATTTCGCTATATCCAGAATCATTATATACAGATTTTACTGAAGTACAGCAAATCTTTCCAACTATTTTTAGCAAGACATATCTGATCAAATTACCAGGAGAATGTGTTGGGATTGAAAGTGAGAACATGAAAACATTAAAGCACCATAAACGTACCCAGTACAGGGGGATCAGAGGAAGGTGAGGCAGTAATGAGCGACACATTCAGCAGACGCACAATAAACACTTCATCTACTTCTGGCTCATCATCATCTATAATGGTCACCGGAATAGAAGCCGACGAAACTCCATCAAACATATCTATAAATTCTCTCTTTGGTACAAAGTCATCGTTTTGTGTGGCGTACACCAGTTCATCATTGGTGACAGATACAGAACCATCTGTTATCATATAGTCTACACGTATAGTTCCTGAAAAACAGTAAATGCTGGAATTAAGCAATGCAATCATACACTTTACATTATTTAACGTTATATTACCTTTCAAAACCGCCATGCTGCATTATGGGTCAAGTGAGAGAGGTCTTGACAGTTTCATCTAGAAAGTAGAAGTCCTAGGGTCAGCCGGGACTATAAACAATCTAAATCAATGGTCAATTGAGATGTTTAAAACACAATGATTTGTTTTAAAACATGTCAGAAGCACTGGACCCCCTAACGCAAATCCATGGCTAAAATTTGACTCGGAACTCACAATCCTTGCTCTTAGAATGGATTACTGCTACTAAACCCTAGAAGCAGTCATCCAGAGCAGTTAACATTTGTTGCAAGAATTTCAGTCTATATTCGACATAAAATAAGCAAGTCTAAACTTAATATTTTACAGAGACTAACCTATGGCTCCGAACTTCCTATCCACCTGTACATTCACAGTGCCGGCATCCTCGTTTACCCTAACATTCAGAGAGTTAGAGCCAAACTGTACAACTCCATGAGGGTTGTTACTTCCTTCTATTGTGATACTGGCGATACGTGACAATGGGTTTATTGTAGCCGAGCCGCTCATCCCTACCCCTACAGAGAAAAATATTATTTGTGTAAAAAGGTCCACTACCTACTTATTGTACAAGTAATGTTCCTTTATATCAACTTAAAAAATTCATACTAGCACTTTACTTGCAGTTCAGAACATTGTTGCAAAAACTTAAATTTGCAGGGAAAAGTTGTATATAAGAGTTTTTTAGATACTTTAGTGAAATCAATATGCATAGGCCAGTTTATTTTTATGTGTCGATTTATTATGTATTTCAAGTAGTCAAAAGGACTGTGTCAATTACTTTCCTCTATTTGCTTCACTTTTATCCTGCTGGCAGCAAGGCATGCTTACCTTTGTGACCAGTGTAGATCATGATCAGCCGGCATATCTGTGCAGTCTGATCATGATCTGCACTGTTTGCTATTCAGTCAGTCAATTTTCAATGAGCAACCCCTAGAACAACTAATGAATCAGTCCTAATTGAAAGGTCCACAAGTCGGGTTTTGTTTTCAAACAATGTGAAACCAGACGCTGCAATTCTATACTTAAAGCAAGGACAAAAATTATTTGCATATTCTAAAACACATCAAAGACTAGCTTCTGCATGACCGTATAGTAAAAGTAACATGTACAAGAAAATAGACTGGTTTATAGGTGTTTATAATGAAAAGTTGTACACCTCCAGACTTACCTGTAGTCCTGATGGTAGTAAGAATTAACTGATATTCTTCATTCACTTCTGGTATATTATCTCTCAGTACATCCAACACTATCGTCTTCCTGTTCTCACCCTGTGGAAATCACAAAATTTAACATAGTTACATATTGTATCAAAATTACTTGTCCAATGAATGCATGTACATTTATTTTGAGGGAATATGATTATGTGGATTTTTAATAAAATGAGATTATTTGGAGCTTGAATTTGTGAACATTTTTAAATAGAAAATGGCAATGGTGGACATTTTTTCCACTGGGCTCCTAAATTCATGGATTGACCCATCCACAAATAAAAATTAAAGTACTACTAAATGGTTAATTTTGTATTAACACCAAATTATATCAAGGTAAAATAATGGGGCAAGTAAAAGATTAACTTACCGGCTGAAATTCTACTGAGCCTTTATAGACAACGAAGGACTGGCCTGGATCAAGACCTCCTAGACCTTGTATCTCCCAGCTTACAGTTACTGTACCAAACTGGAACGGTGATCTTAGTACATCTACACTCACTGTGCCACCTGAAAACAGAAGAACGGATTTTAGATTTTCATAAGGACACAAATATAGAATTTGAAAGTTGCATTTATTTCAGGAAGACTCCAAATATGGCATACATAGCCTCA
Source organism: Saxidomus purpurata (assembly GCA_022818135.1). Lineage (NCBI taxonomy): Eukaryota > Metazoa > Mollusca > Bivalvia > Venerida > Veneridae > Saxidomus > Saxidomus purpurata. The sequence goes on from JAFMSR010000018.1 coordinate 11,942,881, forward strand.
CTACAGCCAGACTGCCCTTGCAACCACCTGAGTTAAGCAACATCTTGACCTATGCAACCACTTTAGATTCCTCCCTTACAATTTCAAGCAATAATAGTTTATTCTGAATAAAGAGACAACCTGTCTTAGGAGACCACAATTTCATCTTCCCCTTAGTTGTTTCTTATGACAGATTTGACTGTATATGAATATTATTTAATTTCAAAAATATATCACAAAGTATCGTGCTTTTCTCACCTTCCTCGGCAACCAATGATGTTGAACTAAGGGAGACAACTCCAGCTACATTATCATTTTCCATAACAATCACAGTTGCGTTGTCATATTTTATAGTGGCTCCACCTTGCACATTACTCAAACGTACAACAATGTTCTTAGCAAGTTCTGGTACATCATCGTCTAATATTGTTACGCTGATTACTGAAAAATACACGCATGTACATATAAATCATATACAATGTATTGTATATAATAAAATCTGCTACTATTGCTGCTGATGCGGCCAATGTTTATAGACTAACTGGTCACCAAAAACACCAACGTTTTACAGAAAACAAAACCATCCAGGCCAAGTGTCAATACTCATATACAAATTAGTGGTAATCTGGCGGTATATTTATAAACAACAACCACAAGTGTCTTAAACTGGTGTAAGAAGTATAGACAAACCTGTGTTACCTGTTCCCCTTTGGGACCATGAGATCATGTCAGTTGAAGCAGGTTGCAAATTAAACATAGCTTTTCATTATAGGTTTAATGTCACCAAGACCAAAGGACTGAGCCGGATAAGACATTTTCTGTTAAAACTAAGTACCGGATGGGACACTGTTTTTCTAGGCGATACAAAACTATTAGGTCTGATGCCAGGAGATTCCTCAACAGTCTTGAAACTTGTATCAAACGGAGTAAAATGATGAAGACAAAATATCTCAAGATCAAAGCTATCTAAGTCACTTCAAAAATAAAAGTACCGTACTAAATCTTCCCGTAATTTGTACAAAAACTGTAATGTACATTACATTTTCTAGTATCTCCAGGGTTAAACGATAGTGTAGCTCCATCAGCCCTGAAGTCAACATTATATGTAGCAGTACTAGCATCTATATCCACTGCCCAGTCTATGGACACCTCTCCTATAGTTCCACCTGCATGAAAATATGAAATCAAAATAATCTGTAATTTCTTACTTTGCTTGAATTGAAAACAAAAGAATACTTTTTAATGGTTGTGGGAGATGTGTAAAATGTTCATTTATTGGTTGAAACAACTTGTATCTGGTTAAATTATTGTAGCTATTATATGTTATATGTTGTCCCTATTGCTTGCAACACTATAAATCTCAAACATATGTCTGTCAAAAAAGTGACCATCTGTTTGATTATTAGTAAATTCTATGATATCTAGATCGCTTGTTTCATATTTAAAAACTGTTATTTCTTTGGGTCACTGACGAAGTTAGTATCACCCAGTTCTACAGGATGACCAGACAACCCTAAATCAACCGAAATGTCATTATTTGAACAATCAGATTATAAACCGAAGTAAACAGTACGCTTGAATAAAAAATGTATGTCAAACCTTGTCGTTCCACAACAAGTTCTACGGCACGGTTCGCTTCTTCCTCAACTTGTATCACATGACCATTGTCAGATGCCAGCGGATTGTCACTGTACACTGTGAATGCCCCATATGTATCGTCATTGGCCAATATTGTTACTGTTGCATTTCTTGTGTCTCCTAGATATGGAGAGTTCTCAGCTGATGGTGCTTCACCAGAGACATCAACACGTGTCAACATGACAACAAACTTTTCATCAAGTTCCGGAATGCTATCAGCTTTTATTGTGACTGGAATTTCTCCACTGGTTATTCCTTCCTCAACCAGAACATATCCACTGGTAACAACTGTGTAATCTTCTCCAGGGGTAGCATGGACACCAGTGCTCAGCCTGAAACAACACAAATCCCCTGCCTAACACACACCCCAAATATAAAGAAACTGTGAATTTAGCAAAAGTTTATTTGGCTTCAATATCATAAACATTTCCAAACAACTGCTAACCACCTACAACTTATGCCAAAACCTAAATCAGAGGATCTTAAAGAAACTGCTGTTCCATTATTGACAATCAATTAAAGCTTAACTCTTAAAAAAGATTAGAGTTAAATAGTTAAATGCCTTAACTACCTGTAATTTGAAATTATACGCTCCAAAATTTCTGTAAACCATCCTAGCATATATAGTGGTGCCAAAAAAATAAATCATTTTGTGGATTTTTTCCAAATTCCCCCCAAATTTTTTTTATTTTTTTGATTTTACCCCCAAACTATAAAAAAAAAATTTTTTAAAAAAATTTTAAAAAAAAAATTTTTTCACAAAAAACTTCAAACCAGTTCTAAAATGGACTTTTCCATCTTAAAATCTGAACAGTACCACTGATTATTCGATGGAGGGCTTGGGAGCATTTAGATCAGGATCTGCACTGGTTAAAAAAAAGCAGTATCACTTGTCACCAGAAGTGTAAGAGTTAATACAAATATAATTTATTCTCTACGTTGTACATCTTAATGTTTAAGCAAGTTCACAATGTATTTCCATTTCTGAAAATTTCAGAAGTTTTCACAACTACTGAACTAGAACAAATACTTACTAACTTAAAAGAAAGGTGAATTGTTCAGCAATATCTCACCGATGAAATCTGCTCGAGGAAAACTGAGCAATCAACACTGAAATCCAAGAACTTATTCTACGAGTTAGACAGACTCAGATGCCATATTCAACCTACTGGCCCAGGAAAAATTGATATTTTGAATAATTTTATTTTTCCCTACTTTTTATAAATTAGGAGAAAGAAACTAACCTTGACGAAGTCCTTTTCATAGTACTGGAAATTGGATGATGATATTGGCAGTGGGTCGGTGGTTGTGGTATCAAACATTGTACAAGATCCCGTACCGTTGAAGAAGTACACTTCAAATGCACTACATGATATCTTCCTTAAACATGCTGTGGCACACACCTACAGTAAAAAATATAATCTTTTTTTTTTTAATTTCTATTCCCTGTTGCATAATTTAAGGAATCAGAATTTGTAAAAAGGTGAAATGAACAATAAAAGGCTATAATTGAAAACTATTTAAATATTCAAAGTCACTGTGACATTAACCTTTGACCCACTGACGTTAAAAGTGATATATAAATAAGGATATTCTACTGGTCATGACTAACATCCCCGTCAGGTTCGAGAGAAATCTAGGCCCAAGTATTCTCTAGTTATAATTGGCTACCATTTTACTGTTCAAATCATTGTGACCTTGAACTTTGAGCGACTGACTTCAAAAACAATATCATTCATCTACGCGCCGTGACAAACTCCCAGTTATATTTGAGAATAGCAGGCCAAAGCATTTTTAAGACTTATATATTTTGAAGTTTTATATATTTTGTAAGTGTAATCTGAAGATGCTCTCCGACCTCAGGTGTCACATGTTACAGGGAAAATAAACCGGACCTAAAAGAAAAAAAAAGTTACAAACTTGAAGCTTTTCCTTATCATAAGTTTGTCACCCTACCTTCACTGGATCATCAGTTGGAAGTACAGTAACAGGTTCTCCAGCTAAACTGCGGCCACCAAAGACAGGACTGTGAAAATAATCCAGTACATTATTCCCCATGTCAATGACATCATCCTGTACATACATCACTCGTGCTGTCATATAATATACACGAAGCTGTCCATAACTACCTCCACTGAAATAGAGCATGAACAAGAATCCAACAGTCTAGTAGACTAAAGTAGTAGAAACAGAACAAAAAGACCATGACGGCCCTGTATCACTCAGCTAAGTTATACTTCAGCTCTCTCCAACAAAGTAAACAGCACTGAGATGTCATATTTTCAGATACAAGTTTTCAATTCACTACATGATATTGGTGTAAGATGGGTTAACAGTTCTCCATAGATGTACATGATAATGTCTTCAGCTGGTGTGACTTCCAAACATTACATAACTTGCTGAAATGCATTTCATTTTGTTGGATCAACTTAAAACATACAAAAATAGCAAATCTGTGCTTCCAAATGTTTCACAAGGAAATATTTATTTTTGCGAATCCTGGTTGATGGTCCTCCATGTTTGATGGCCTTAAACCAGTAAAGTTATGTGTGACAATACAAACAGAACAAAACAACTTACGTTCTAGACAGAAGAAGTGTCTGTTGTGTGTCCGTCTCTTGTTCTTCCACCCTGTAATGTGTCTGTGCAAACTGCACAACACCATGGGGATTGTCATTGGACTGGATAGAAAGTGTGAATACATTCCTCGCTCCTATGCGACCCTTTGTGACCGACGTCAACTTAATCTCAAAGTCCTGTCAACACAAAACAATGACTTGCATACTAGTATATTTTATAGTACATTTGTATATATTCTTTTCTATTGTTCTCATATTGAAATCTTTCTCCTCCATGAAATTATTTAATTTCTTGGTACAGATAAAAGATAAAAAGTGGGCAGAGAAAGGGTGTGGTTAACAGGTAAATATCTTCAATAAAGCACATAAGTATGCAACACAAGTCGTAATATTCATTATTTAAAATTTTCATCAGAAGACACTTGCTAACAAAAATTGCATCCATATATAGATCTGCAAATAAAGAATGTTTTTTGACTGCCAGCTTCAACAGTATGTCAGTCAAATGCAGGTTGGCAGTTTACCTGACTATTATTCTGGAGAGTAATTAGTACCCGATGAGCTGGTTCCTATCCTTAGCTGTTAACTTTCTCACACTAAGAGTCAGGCCAGTAACTGGGCTCAAACCAATTACCCACAATCAGCAAGATCTTTAGTGATTACAAGTCTGCAACCTTAACCAGTTGACCACAGAGGCAGGTTGAAGGACATGTTTATGTATGAGTATGGCAAAACTCCTGTTTGTTCATTAGAAACACTTTCACTAACCTCCTGTCCCTCTGGAAGATTATCGGGAAGAATGGAGATCTGTATTTTCTTCGTAACATCATTACTCACATAGAAGATGGTACCCGATGTTGGTGTGATGTCATTTATAACTGTATCACCTGCGATGGTAAAAATATAAAGATATTCTTGAAAATCCTACAAGACACCTAAACTTTACCCTGCTAAATTTCTAAAATGGACTTGTCTGGCTTTCAATTTGGACTGAACCATTCATTGTCCAAGGGGTGCTCATCAAGAATTGACTAAAACATGTAGTATAGCAAACCCAATTCAGATCCTGATCATACTACATGGATGTGCAGGCTGATAATAACCTGAACAACTCGTATAGACAGAATGATCTACCTCCAACCTAAACTGCTCAAAACACCTTACATTTTGCTGATGCAATGGGAACCATTTCTTCACATAAATCTAGCAGCAATCCCTTAGTGGCCCTTCAGTTGTTTCCCATAACTATATCCTTGACACATGTCCCACTGAATACAGTTTGTTATGTACCGGTAGTCTTGAATTTTAAAGAACAAAGTATGACTGTGTTTGTATCCGAGTGTCTGTACATACCATTAAAGTAAGCTTGCCAGTTGAGAGTGATAACTCCAATAGTTCCTCCTGTCCGCTGTACACTTATCTCCACATCAACCACGCTATTCTCTGGCTCTTCTACTGACATTCCATCTGTAGTAAATTCTGGAAGAGACAACATAAACATGTACCCATGGTACTGAATTCTTGAAATATAATTTGTTAAACCCCAAGTTACCAGTGTTTCGGGTAACCAACTGTTCCAAGACAGTAACCTCGAACTCAGTGTGCTTGTTCTGTGCTTTGTGTTGTCCTTCACTTTTTTCTCCATCAGAAATTTGCGAAATGTTTTATCATAAACGAATTATTTCTGAACAAAACATTTCATGTTGTAAGTTAAGTTGAACAGGCATTACAATAAATACTGATATAAAAATGACCTGCAATATCCCGCCAATAAATAGAAACTTACCAAAAGCCCCATTTGGATCATCCGAAATGTCTATAGAAACTGTTGTGCTAGTCACTGAGCCAAGAACGCCACCTCCAGACACCTGGTCTAACTGCACCGTGAACGTCTCTAACTGTTCCGGTATAGTATCATCCACTATTTGTAACGGCACCGCTACAGACTTCTGATCTCTCTGCAGTGTTACTTGTGATGATAAGAGAACATAGTCAAGGTTTTTCTTTGCTGTTCCATCCGTTACAATAATAGATACTGAAACCTGTAACAGAAACAAACATAATCATTCATGGTGAATATTAGTGGCAAACATAAAAAAATTTAAATGGCCTAAAATTGAAATGACAAGAGGGTCAAGATGGCCATATATCGCTCACCTGGCTAGCACTGGCTATAACACAAGTGTATGTGTAAAGATAAAACACCAGTTATGCCTCAGAATACCCAAAACTGATATTAAATTCATAAATTAATGATTTTCGATAAGTTGTCAAATCCTCTGGTATCATATATAAAGTTTAACCACTCTGGCATTATATAAAGCATTCACACTAGTCTTGCATAGTAAGCCTTACTGTTTACTAGTATTTTCTAGATAAATTAAGTGTCCATGAAAGTATTGTAACCTCTAACATATTACGCCTTCTTGTCAGTTGTATTCGGACAATGGAATCTGCTATCTTCAAATGCTTAAATTTTATATAAAAAGATTGACAAGAAAACAATTCTTTTGAATGTGTTATTTTAATCATACTGTGCATCAAACAAACATAGTTCTGGTGAGTTTTTTTCACTTACCTGACCAAAAGCACCACCATACCGTTGTACAAAGAGAAATGGTTCTGTCTGGTTCTCTGGGATAAGAGGTGACATGGGAAATAACACCAGTTCACCATTTGCATTGTCATTCAAGTTAATGATTATCTGCCCATAAGATTCAGATTCTGATCCAAGACTAGGCGAGTTATCCACTGAAAGGGAAAATGCGAGTTACCCACTGAAAGGTTAAACGTGAGTTATCCACTGAAAGGTAAAACGTGAGTTATCCACTGAAAGGGAAAATGCGAGTTACCCACTGAAAGGTAAAACGTGAGTTATCCACTGAAAGGTAAAACGTGAGTTATCCACTGAAAGGGAAAATGCGAGTTACCCACTGAAAGGTAAAACGTGAGTTATCCACTGAAAGGTGAAACGTGAGTTATTCACTGAAAGGGAAAATGTGAGTTATCCGCTGAAAGTTAAAAGGTGAGATATCCACTGAGAGGGAAAATGTGAGTTATCCACTGCAAGGGAATACATGAGTTATCCACTGAAAGGGAAAATGTGAGTTATCCACTGAAAGGAAAAATGTGAGTTATCCACTGAAAGGAAAAACGTGAGTTATCCACTGAAAGGAAAATGTTAGTTATCCACTGAAAGGGAAAACCTTCTGTTGAACTTGGGTTAGTTGACAACTCAGTAAAGGCAAGTTTGCTCTTAGTGTTTGCTCATCTGAGCAAGTTGCATTTCATGTGGTCAGCAGCTGGAATGAATGTCACCACCACGTAGTGATGTAACCATGCAAGTACTGTAGTACTCTATAGTATTGTGAAGCAGCATAGTGAAACCATTTAAAGGTTTTTCTTTTCTTAATAACAGCCTGAATAGCAATTTTTAGTGTTTGAAATTACTTTTTGTCCAATCCACAGCACAATATTTGTTGCACCTTAACTTGTGTAAATCAATATTTATATACCAAATCAATTAATATGGGAATACAGCTGATTTATAAATAATAATTTCAAACACTAAAGTCTGTTAATGTTTATTTTGATACATTTACTACAATAAATCGGTTGTATAGCATGAAATGTTAGATTTTCGATCTGATAAAGTGAATGTAACTAAAAGTAATGAAAGAAAGAAATAGACTGGCCGATGGAAATATGACTAAGAAGTTAACCAGTCTAAATCAATGGTGTGCAGTAAAACGGTGATATAGGCATATGATTAAAGAAGATACATATCACCTTTTTGCTTCATGCCATCGAAATGTAACAAAGTTTTATATCACCTGTTACTTTTATTGAAATGTGATCTTCCAAAATACTACTATACTAACAATTACTTTGAATAAAACTTTCTAATATCATACAATAATAGCAGGCATACATTTCCTATTCAAAGTTTTTTAAAAGGTATTTGGGATTTTTATCTGAATATCA